>MU622626.1:0-13000 GCA_025399235.1 Backusella circina FSU 941
AAAACATACATTTATCTATATTGGACTGTATAGCAATTAGAGCTTGCTGCTGCTACTCTATCAGTAAACCCAATAAAATATGAGAAAAAAAAAACGAACAGCGACGCAGTTGAGAAATATGTAATGATGCCTATAGTAGAAGCCATCTCCTTTTACTTCTCGAATATCGAAAATTCCATAGTAAGCATTGGTAACTTGAATGCTATTTAGTAATGTGTTACACAAAATGAGAGCCAATTTAAAAGTCCACCCTTGATGCATTTGAGCTTTATGAATTACCAATTCTCTCTCCTTTTTTCTTTAAAAAAACTTTGATAGCCCTCAGTTACCTCCACTCAGTGTTGATCAACAAGATAGAGTCAGTGAAACCAATTCGCTCGGTTCTAGTTCGACCCGAAAGTCACCAACAGTATCACATGATCACCCTAGATTCAGGCATGGTTACTAAATATAGAAGGAAGCTAAAATTGTCCGCCTTTGTTCTTTTCATTTCTTTTTTGTTTGGGTGGACCTGGATATTATTATTTTCTTCTCACTCTCTTCTTCCTTCTCATATTTTTTAAATATATATATATATATATATATATATACTTCAACATGTCATCTTTACTTACATTTCAACTCAATCAACAACAGCAACTCTTTCAACAAACCAATAGCCTACCTTCACCACCCAGTTCCTTTTGTGGAGATGATGCTGATGCTACCATCAGCAATAACAAAGCCACCACCGGTCATCTTGCTGTCCCCAACACAAAGGACCGAAGAGACTCCTTACAAAAGGTCTTTGGTAATATGACACTGAAGGAATACCCTTCCTCCATGCCAGAAAACTATACCATCGAACACAGCGTCCGCAAGGCAGAGGTTGCCACTGCAGCAGCAACCGGTGGCTTAACCATTCGACACCGTAGACAATCTGAAGATAAACGTAAACTACTATTAAATCGAAATTATTCAGAATCGTATACAAATGGGATATATCGTTGTCATGACTGTGGAAAGTCGTACAAACATCCCAATTGCCTCTCAAAGCATCGTTGGGAACATTCGGAGGAATGGGAGCTTACCAGTAAATTGCCTTTGACCAAACATCAACAGGTTCAGATGCTTGAGGCTGCTGCTATTCTTGTTAGCATGGATAACAAGCAGGAGAAAGAAGATGACGATGATATAGAAGTGAATATAGATAATGATGATAATGGTGATGGTGATAATGATGATGAATCGATTGTTATAGATGATGATGAGGAGGATGATCGTATGTCTTATGCTTCTGAAGAGATCTTTTTGGAAGACCTTTAACATCTTTTGGTTTTTCTTTTTTCTGTAAAACTTGACTTTCATTCACTCTCCCTTCCCCCCCTTTTTTTTTTTGTAAAACTTACTGTACAGCCCACTTAAATTGAATATATTTAGTATTCACACTTTCACTCGTTTATTTTGTTCTCTTTATTTTTCAACATGCATTATTATTATTACTACTACTATTATTATTCTATTTTTATCATTCATTCTTCTTTTGTGTGTGTGTGTGTGTGTGTGTGAGTGTAATTCACATATTATTATAATAAAAGACATAAAATATATATAAAAACGCTTAATATAATAGGAGACTTTGTCGATGGAGTAAAAATAATATCATCAACGTGTATAATTTAGCACACTTCTTTCTCTATATAAAAATACCCAACATTAATCATTCTCTTTTGTCATGTTAGAATTAAATTTCCTATTAAAAGTTTTTTGCTTATTAAAGTTTGGTCTTTATCCTAACAGCAATAACTGGCTATTAGGAGTGAGAATAAAAAAGGTGCAATCGACTAGATTCAGGTCAGTTTTACTATTTATATTGCTATAAAATGAAAATCCCCGAGATAGCTCAGTATCGAATTGAGAAATCATTCTCTCAAAGGTATTGGTTTACTATATGATTCAATATCAATCTATATTACTCAATTATCCAACCTCCTAAGCCTTATCCTCTTACGTGTCTAGTCATTTCACGTAATAGAAAACGCATCAAATGATAAAAAGTATATATAAAAAGTATTTTTTATTGAATTTACATTAAAAGTGCTTGATAATCATCTAAAATCAGTTTCCTTACAGAACCAAATACCAATTCTATAAAAGGGTCCCCATTAAAACTATCCTCGGGTATTGGGCCGATAAATTTATCATAAAATGACATTTCTATAAGTGTTTCCTTGTCTTTGGTTCTGAAACGGTATTGCTCGGAATCCTTGAGTGTTGTCAGTGCATAGTTTCCATGGCTTTTATCGGCCTCATAAAAGTACAGGCGAACATATGAGAAATGATGATTAGGTAATATTAGATTCAAATCACTATGCAAACTTCCATTTAAGGATAGAGTGTGTAGGTTTGGTAAACAGTTTGCAATAAATTGACCTATATTGGTTGGAGCCCAGCCATAATCTAGACGCATCTCTTCAATATCAAATACATCATCCACATCACTATTTACACAATAATGGCCACCATTGATCTCAATCTTCTTGACCGTTTTTGAGCATGATTCGAGAGCCATGTTTATATCAATTTTATCACTATCCTCAAATTCATCGCTCGAAGTACTGATACAAAGTGATTTGAGCTTCTTCATACTTTTAAGCCAGTCAAATAAAAGAGGTCTAGTATCATGTACGGTGAGATATTCCAAACTTTTGGCTTGGTTAGATTGAGGTAGGGCCGAGGTCCAACTATTATCTTCATCAGAGAAGAGTATCATTGTATTGATTTGACATCCATTTTCATCCATTTTTTGAAATATTTCAAAATTGTCAAATTGGGCACCAGGGAGATTTATCGACGTTAGTTGGGAGCCGACACTCTTCAAAAATGGTTCATATGCACGTAAAAATACACTTTTGAAATCTTCCTTTTCCTCTGGTTCATAACCGCGAGTTTCAATTTCAGGATAATACATCGTCAAGTTTGGATACTTTTTGGATACATAAAGAAGCCAATTGATTTGATCATTTTGACTCGGATACTCCATCTGAACACATAAACCAGTAATCGAAACTGCCGGTATAATATGGGTGGGAATAGGATAATCAAAACGCTCAATGTCCACTGCAATGTATTTTAAGGTTGGAAGGTTTTTGTGTAACATCTCGAGCTGCGCAATATCGACGTAACTGTATTGTAACAATAGCGTCGTTAAATAGGGCATGTCCTTCAGAATGGGTAGCACCTCGGGCTCAAAACTGACGAGACATATTTCATCAAGACGGGAACAGAGACCAGCCTTTACAAAAGCGTGTAGTAAGATACAGGAATCTCCATCGCGGATGAATCTCATTCGACTTTTCGATGTAGCATCTGAATCAACATAATGTACTTGGTCTTCAGATCTTCTTGTAAAGGAGAAGTTGGTAAGGTTTGGAAAGTATTCAATAAAGTTATTAATATCCTGAACTCTCCAGTAAGTCAGAACGGCCAAGTCTACCACTTGTTTTCTGAAGGAAGGTGTCTGTTTCATCAAATCCATGAATTCGTTAAAACGCTCTTCGTCAGAAATTTCGAGAGTATGAAACAAGCATCGATTCTCTATAATGTCTTTCCATATTTGACAGACAAGCATACATTCCTTCTTTTGCTTGAATGGAAGTTGAGTAAAGATGAGATTCAAGATATCAGAGGGTAATTGATCCATATTTTTTTGGAATAGAGTAAAGAGAAAAAAGGAGAAAATCAAATACACAAACACTTTTATTTATTGTTTTACAAATGTGGACATCTATAAAAAGAAGTTTTGTGCTCCATAAATCAGAAAAGTACTGGACGATCATTAAAGTATATCGTTTTCGCTGAATGAACAATCACTGTTGCATGAGGTGTCACTTTAACATCACTGTCCTTCATAGGTGTAATATATCGATCTGAGGGAGGTGTGGCGACGTGTAGTTTTCCATCGTGAGTATTGTATAAAAGAGGCTTGTCATGGTTTGATATGGAAAGGGAAATGATATGACCAGTAATGAAGAGATGAAAAGCGCGGAGACGATGGTTTGACAAGTTTAAAATACCGCCCTTGCGTATGCATTCCTTCAAATACAGCGAATTCAAGTCGGGCAAACAATTTGTAATAAACAAATCCAGATCAGAGGGTTTGACTGAACAACGCAATGCCAATTTTTCGATTGAAAAGGTAACCTTTGGTGTAATTTTGAGATCAAGCAAAGCACATTCGAGTTTGATCGATCTAACGGTGCTTGAGCATGACTCTAAAAGCATCCTTAGGCAAACTGGCTCAACACCAAAGTTTTCGATCAACTCACTGTCGTACTTGTAAGATAATTCTAGTGAATTGAGTTTAGTTAAATTTTCAAGCCATTCAAATGAGCAAGGTCGAAGAGCAAGTATTGAGAGCTCCTTCAAGAACTTGGCTTGATTCGATGTTGATAGAATTGAAAGTAGCGTATTATCCATGTCCGAGTTTAATACTAACTTATTGATTTGGCATCCTACTTCGTCCATTTTCTCAAATACTTTATAACCAGAAAACTCTGCGCCACGGAGATCTAGCGATTTTAAACTAGTGCCCAGACAATTCAATATCGGTCGATAACCAATATTATAAAAGAGATTCAAAGTGCGGGTATCATCATAGTCATATAATACATGGTGCAACCGATAAGAGTAATGATCTGTCTGCTGGTGCTTTTGACTTACAAACAAAGGCCAATAGTTATCTTCGCAGTATTCAGCGTGTACCTGGTAAGAGAAATGCCTCAACTCTGGGTATTTTTCACTTGCAAATGAAAGGAAACCAACTTTATCACCATCAATGAAATCTGATGTAAAAACGAGAGTGGTAATAGAAACTACTGGAGTGATGTCTGCAATACTGTCATTCTCGAAAAGAGTTTTTTCAAGTTTAAGGGTTTCAATCGAAGGGATATTTGCATGCAGTGTTGAAAGATCGCTCGCTTTCAGTAAGCTGTTTCGCAATACAAGTCGCTTCAAAGCTGGCATGTTTTGTAACTCTGCAAAAACATTGATATTCGAAGAGGCCAAAACCTCCAAATTTAGGTCCAGGTCAGTGAGATAATAGCACCGTTTAAACTTTGCCATTGTACGTGTTAATTCACATCCACCTACATCACGAATGAGCTCGATTCGATTCTTTAAAATGGTTGCATCCACATCTTTACTGTCATCGCTATAGGATTGAGCGTATTTACTCCTCATCTCTATTTTTCGAAGATTTGGAAATAAAGCTAGCACTCTTCTTCTATCATCACTTCTTTGCGTTCTCGTAACTGATAAATTCATGACTTGATTTCTGAGAGACGGTAGTTCTTCCATTTTGTCCATAAATCTCCTGTAAAAGCGCTGACTTGGTTTACTTTTATCAATAAAGACCGTATGAAATAAGCAACTGGAGCTTATAACATTCTCCCATTGGCGACACACAAGCATGCATTCTTGCTTTTGCAAGAACGGGAGTTGTATGAATATTTCGTATAGAATATCAGAGGGCAATTGATTCATGAAGCTAAAAAGTAACAAACAAAGCATTGCGCCTCAGCTTTTTCTCCAAGCTAAATCTGATTCTTTTCAGTCCCAGCCAAGACGATCACACTTTGTTTTAAGCTATCACTCACTGACAACAACCTTAACTTTACTCTCTTCACGATTCAGATAGTATACACAGCAATTAACATGATATGCTTAATATACAACAATACATTGGGTTGCATGTGATGCTCTTATAGTACTAATGGACCCTTATAGTATAAAGGGATTGTCACCTCAAGTTATAGCTCTTAATAGAGTATATCGCTTCTATACTGTTAAGGAGGTTTGATCTAAGCTCAATATATATTAAAGCATGTTCTAACCGCATCAAGAGCATTGATGATAAGGCACAATAGTTATGCTTGTTTGTGCTACGCGTAAACATGAAGTACTTGCCTTTCTTGTGCACTAAGCGCCACGTGATCCATTACTTTAAGCTTCTGGTTTTGTTCTACGAACCAACAAAAAGTCAGCAAATTCTATTTATTTTTAATATTTTATTTTATTTTTTGTTTTTTTATTTATTGTTTTTTCATAATAAAACATCAAAGACAATATCACCCAATTAACAAGGTAAGCGGAAAGTTTTTTTTTTTCTAATACCATAATTTACTCACCTTTTAAGATAATACCAGCCATCGTTGCTATGAAGTGGCTGCCTCTGCCCAAAATAGCTCATGGCATTGCCATTTATCCATTCAGTCCTTCAAGCGTGCCTCAGAGACATAGTTCGGGTCTTTTAACCCCGCAACCAGACGACGCTTCTTTTACAACTTCTTCATCTCTACAGTCTGAACAAATATCAACTTCTTCAAATGACTATTCACAGCTCATTTCACTCGAAGTAGGCGATCAAGTATTCATCTTTGAACAGCAAGGTCAATGGTACAGAGGTCATGTTTTGACACCATTAGAACAAGGCCATACCAATATCAAGGCTCCGATCGGTTGTTTCCCTCGGTCTCATGTTCAAATTAAGGAGTATCTCGACATTGATCCCGACGAGACAGACTCGATGCCATTTCGACGCTCAGACCATGAGGCCACTGCGGCCTCTTCGCTTGCAGCACCTCGACCCATGTCTGAATTCATTCGCTTACCTCGCTCATTCTCGGAATCCTTTCTCTCACAACAACAAGAGACAGTCAATGTATTACCAAGACCGGGCAGTCTCAGCGACCTCTGCTTTGACTATGAAGACACTAAAAAGCAACAATCATCCAATCAAATACCCCCACCACCAGTGCCGATGGCCCGATATGATCAATCAACCGTAACAGGCAGCTCCGAGCCCTTGGTAGATGAGATCGCTGCCTGTGTCAGCGAATGGAATAGCCTCTTATACACTTATATTGAAAATAGACAGTACAAATCATTCAATACCCTTAAAGATCATATTAATTATTTATTTCAAGCACGACGACAGTTATTGGATCAAGCATTATCACGAGAGGAATTGGTCAAATTACGCAAGGAGATAGTACACCGCATGGTGATGTACAATCTCGACCAGCACCAGGATATGATTGTGCGTCACCCTGAGAAGGGTTATTTATTAGATGCAGCCAATGCATCCATCTCTACCATCTACCAGATGCATTACAAGTACACTACAAAGCGATCACCACCACAACAACAGCAACAACAACAACAACAGACACCCGCGTTATCACCATTGGAGGAGGCAGGAGCAATTACGGGTTCTGCACCAAAGGGTGGTAAATTCCATCACCTCTTTTTTGAATTAAAGGCCTGTGTGGCACATATCTGCCAGCCGGGGGAGTTTACAGAGCTTTATTTTTCATTGTATTCGGCATCCGAGCAAAAGTTTCTTACAGAGCAATTTGTGGTCGTCCTTAATTACCACGGTATGCCCAAAGATGAAGCATTGATTGGTAGATTAAAGACCATGTTTATTGATCTTGCGTCTCAAAATATCAACAGTGACATTTACCTTGTGTGTTATATTGTGCGTTTGGGCGGCATGAAGGGTCCCGAGAAGGATCATTTTGGAGGTCATGGATCCATGATATTTGGTAATCACCATGATGGTAGAATGTTTAGTTATTTTGACACAAAACAGGGATCGAAACATTCGAGCTTCAAACGGCCCTTTGGTTGTGCGGTATTAAAGCTGAATCTATTCAACACCGATCCAGAAGACATGGAGCATGATATGCCCATTTACACTGCTGTTGTCGAGGGAAACTATACTGAATTGCATCAGGACATTATTTTCGGAAATACAAAGGCGTACGCCAAGAACCAACGCGCCGAGATGCTTCGAATCCACTTGCAGACGTTTTATGGGGTTTTGGATGATGTGATCAAGGCCAATGTGGCCCAGTTGCAGGATATTCCCCACACATTGAGATTGGGTTTTCCTGATGTTGTTTTCCCCGATGATACCCGTAATGAATTGTACTTTACACTTCAGTCTGCAGACTTTTCAATGTTTGGAAGAGCGCGTAATTTACAGGTTACTATTTCTGTACGTGATAACCATACAAGCAACATCATCGAGAATGCTATTTATACCGGATCAGGTACCCAGCCCATTAGCCAATGGGAGAGTATGGTGTTTTACCACGAGCAGAAGCCTCATTGGGGGGAGACTGTCAAGGTGGCGATTCCAAAGATGGAACAATGGGAGCGAAGCCATATCTTCATCATGGTGCGCCATGTTAGCTCGACAGGGAACAATTCACCAAACACAAGCCAACTAGGAGGAGACAAAGCCATCGCGATGGGATTTGTGCCCCTCTTCTTACCTCCTCAGCATCGTGACTTTGTGGCAGATGGTACGCATACTCTGTTCATGTATCGATTTGACCGTGGATGTCATAATTATATTGACTCCACGCCTTGGTGCTGTCGCTCTACATCACCATCAAATATGCAAGGAGAAAACAAGAGTAAATCACCTCCAACCACTCGCAGGTTGGGACACCACAAAACTGCATCCAACCACAGCTTTATGAGTACTTCATCGTCAAATCTGTTCCAAAGCTCATCTGATATCTCTTCTTCTTCTGCTGCTGCTGCTGCTGCCGCTCCAGCCACGAGCAAGCTGGTGATGTTGAGAGATACACTTTCTGTCTCCACCTTCTTATGCTCTACCCGCTTTACACAAAACAAGGTCTTGGTCAAATTGCTCAATTGGAGAGATATCATTGAGGACCCTCAGGGATCCGATGAATTGTTAGCGGTACTAGATCAATTTACATTTGTGGGAGAAGTGGAAGTTGTGAAATTTCTTGCAGACATCCTGGATGCCCTCTTTGATATTATGCTATGGCCATACAGTGCAGAGACACGAAATGAGGTCAATGACGAGGTGCTGGCAGCGATTGTCTGGTTACTGGGTATTGTACAAGATCGACGTTTCAGTAATTTTAGACCTGTTCTGGATGTGTACATTGAACAGCGATTTGTTGCACAAAATCAGCGAGATGATGACGGTACCACCATCTTTGAGTGTCTTTTAAGAGGCATGTCTCGACTGTGTACAAGTTCAAGTGACCCCTCAAAGGCAAAGCGACTCCGAAGCAGTATGAAGGTATGGGATTATCTGTTTCGATTTATCGTAAGATCACGCCAGAATCAGTCGGCTGCACAGATGGACGATCTGTTTCAAACAGAACTGGAGGAGCTCTTGCGTGCCATCACTCAACTCATGTCGGCAGATCAACCAAGCTCCATGATTGGTACACAGACACTTGCATTGCAGCACTTTGCAGATATTTTGGTGGAACTCTTTGCAGTGTTTACCCCTCAGCAAACGATGGATGTCGCTGTGAAATTTATAGATACATGTGCTCATGTTACTGGTCGATTGGTTGGATTCAAATTGGCCATGATTCTCTCTATTGTCAAGGGACCCTCTCTGAATGATGCAAGCTGTCGTCTGGTATTTTCAAAACATGTGTTCCGTTGGATCCGTGTCTGGCTCAACTCCTACATGGCATCGGCAAAGGATGTCATCTTTTCGCGTCAGGTCGAGCAGCAGCAAGAGGTGATGGATCAGCAGCAAACGAGACTTCCTCGATCACAGTGGATTGAAAATCTTCGGCTATCGCTTACCATTTTAAGTGAGGTACTGAGTAAAGTGCGAAGAGCCTTTGGTTTGGCCGCCTCTGGATTGTCATCGTCTGTTTCCTCTCCTTCTTTGGGTTCAAGACCGATTTCTTTGGCCACAAGTATTGGAGAAGAGGAGAGCACCCAGGAATATTCACCATCTGATCTTAGTGGTATTACCGAAGCTGCGTTGCAATTGGTGCCTCAGTTATTGAACGCATACAAGGAATTACAAAGATTAACTATCCAAGCAATACAGGTTTCAAATGTACCAGAATCGAATGGGGGAAACGGAGGAGGTACTGGAGGAGGTAGTGGTGGCGGTGGAGGAAACGGTGGAGGCAATGCTGGAGCCTCTGGCGCTGGTAGTGGAGCTGGAACCGGTCTTACTGGATCTAATATGGGTAACAGCAATGGAAATGCAAGTGGAATCGCAAATGGCATTGGAAGTGGTGTGCCAGCTAGTCCGTTACTTTCACCAAGTGTATCCAGACCCATGTCCAGGCAGTCATTTAGCATTCTAAGAGAACGTACCAGCTCAATCAGTGGAAGCAGGGCCACATTTAGTCTCGCCGACATGATCCAGGATGCTGGTAGCAGTAGCAAGTCGAAAACAACGGTTGTCTTGCAAGCATTAGCCACGCTGCCTTACTCACCCTTTCCTAGCAGCTATCCATTTACACCAAGTAAAGGGGCGGCACAGACGAACCAAGCGGCTATGATAAGCACCGGTTTGATGGATTTGACCGTTGTGTTGTTAGAGCTGTTCTACCTGACGCCCCGTCAGCAATGGGTGCATTATATTGAGACGGTGTCTGAACAAGACGGCCCTGAAGAAACGGCAGATTTCCTAAGAAAGGTGTGCTACACATGTATGGGCATTCTGTTTGGTGACAGTATTACCTTTATGGACGAATCAACGGTGCAGTCAGATGGCATGCTACGCTCAGAGGAGGACATGACACGAGAAACAAGGGCGCTCCCCTTTCAATGGCTAAACCTCTCTGCGATTGCGCACCAGGTGGTGCTGATGGATATACTTGAGCCCATCATTACCATTTTTGAAAATCCTGCCTTTGTACCTCTCAAAATTAGCTACCTTGATGTCGTAGACGATGAAGCAAAACTAGGTCAGTCCCTTTTACTTGTCTGGAGAACTTACTTTTCATCGGTACTTCGAGTGGTTGGTAGTCCTCGCTTAGAGCTTGAAAAATTCCTTCCTCAGGAGCAGCGTGCTGTCTGGAAAATTGCAGGTAATATGCGAGGCCAAGTGGGTGCCAAATTGTTTTTGAAGCTGTGGAACTTGGCGGATGGAAATAGAAATGCTTCACGAGAACAACAACAACAGCATCGTGTTTCATCCAATGTTGACTACTTTGGTGGAGATATTAATTTTGATGATCCGCTTCGTAAGAGTATGGCTTCGATTGAAGAAGTCGATGATGACGAGCACCACCATGATGGAGAGGAGGATGAGGAAGATGATGAGGTTGAAGAAACAGAGGAAAAGGGCTTAGCACCTAATGAACCTCATCAGCCAAGCACCTCTACCAAGTCCACGTCGTCTTCTTCTACCACTACGACCAATGCCTTGGCAATGTCTACAACAACGATAACAACCATTGCCCCTGATTCAAGGATATGTCTATTACAGCAAGATCTTTCTCATTCTATTCTTCGACCTGCCTGTTCTGTCATGTTGACCCACCATGACCGTGTACGTGTGAATGCCCTGACAGTCATTGTGGATATTATGACATTTGAGCTCTATGCATATGGAGAGTTACGTTCGATCCAGCATCATATCATCAGTGCATTGGATGGGCTCGTCATGACGAATCTAAAGGGTGACACCATCATTAGCAGCAAGATCGCTCCTGAAATGATACGCATCCTTGAAAATCGACTCTCTGCCGATAATCGACAAGATCTGATACCTACTGGTAAGAAATCGGTCGAGTCGCTCAGCATACTCTTGGGATTACTACTCCAGATCCGCAGTCTCCCCGCAAACAACGATGAATTTATGGACGAACGTATCACCGCCACACTCAAGCTCATGAGATACATTCAGGTGATTGAGCGAGAGGAGATCTATATCAAATATGTACACCAGCTTGTCCAGCTACATCTGGATAGTCGTAATTTCATTGAGGCTGCACTGACACTGCGTTTCCATGCAGATTTGCTCGCTTGGGATCCAGCTGAGAAGGCACAGGATATACCAGAGCTTGGATTATCATCACAGAGCTCATTTGCTCGTAAGGAGGGACTGTACTTGAAGATGATGACCTATCTGGATCAAGGCAGCGCGTGGGAGATATGTGTCCAGTTGTGTAAGGATTTGGCGCACGAGTATGAGTTTACCCTCTGTGATTATACCAAATTGAGCGACATGCTGCAGAGACAGGCCAGTTTTGTAGAAAACATTGCCAAGAAGGAACGCTGCTTTACCGAGTACTTTAGGGTCGGCTTCTATGGACGTGGGTTCCCTGTCAGTTCGCGTAATAAACAGTATGTCTATCGTGGCTTGGAATGGGAGAAGCTATCCTCCTTTGTTGAACGAATGCAGAATCGTCACCCCAATGCCCAGCTCTTAACCGTAAAGCATGCAGCCATTCCAGAAAATCAACTGAGGGAGATGGAAATGGCACTGGATGGTCAATATCTTCACATCACACCGGTTGTTCCCTTACCTTCCAACAATAGCTATTTACAGAACCCTCTGGCGCCTGACTATATCAAAAAGTACTATGAATTTAATGAGGTGTGCCAGTTTTCGTTCTCTCATCCAGTGACAAAGGAGTCCACCACAGTGGCTGATAAGCAACCCGAATCCGACTTTTTGAATCTATGGACAGAGAGGGTAGAGTTTGAGTGCGAAGATATTTTCCCAACCATTGTACGACGCTCAAAGATCATTGCCATGCAAGTAAAGGAGCTCTCGCCAATTGAAAACGCGCTAGAAGCGATGCATAATAAAAATGCTGAACTGGTATCATTGAACAAGAAATATCTAGCAAGTGGAAACCGAGCCAATCTGAGTCCCTTTTCCATGGCACTCAACGGTGCGGTAGATGCCCCAGTCAATGGTGGTGTTCCTCTCTATAAAAAGGCGTTCTTGAGCGAACAGTATTGGGATGATCATCCTGAAATGCATCAGGCTATTGAACAGTTACAACAATCTATTCTTGATCAGGTATTTATTTAAAAAATGACTATAGATTGGTGTACTTAATTTCTTATATATATATATGTAGGCTGTTATTATTAAAGAATGCCTCGTTACTCATGACAAACTTGTAAGCAACGAAATGCGACCCTTCCACACAACTTTAACTGAATGTAAGAAGAAGAAGAAGAAGAAGAAGAA
>MU622627.1:0-12894 GCA_025399235.1 Backusella circina FSU 941
GATTTCTTCTGTCTTTAGATAACAAAGAAATTATAACTGGCCCCTTTCCCCAGAAAAGAAAAGGTAATGGTACTGTTGATAGATAACCACAGGAAAAGGGAGTAAAATACTCTTACACTAGCAAACATACCAGATATTATCCTCCCACCCGGTTTACACGTAAGTAAAAATCATATCGATATCTTTTGTAGATGACAAAAGTGTAAAAAAAACTCACTAGCAATATTAAAATGACACAATATCATTTACAAACCAAAGCCGTCTGATTTCTAACTCTCATACAAATGTCGACCAAATAAAATAGAACCAATGAAGGCATTATAATATTGTTAGCATGGACACTCATTTTTTGTCAAGTAGCTATACCAAGTTATTGTTGGATCAATATAGCACAGACTGACCATTCATTTTCGTTAATCTATTGAAATCCCCATTGTATATTTGACTGTAAATTTGCAAAGTTATCATTTTGGATACTTTTATTTGATAAAATTACGAATTGCATATTGTGTATTAACCTTACAAGTTTTACTTCAAAAAGCAGGATTATCTAATACCGAAGAAGCTAATTTGGCATGTGAAATATTTTTATACTACTCTTCATTGGCGAGCTTCACAAGTATGAAAAAGTCTCTTTAAAGAGGATAAAAATGCTTAATCATTTTACTGATTAAGATCTTAATTTTTTTTTTTCTAATGACCCTTTGATCTGATAGATAAAAAAAAAAAACTTTTTTTTTATCTACTATACCATTTATTCGTTTTAACATTTAGTAACCGGGTGCTATAGACACATAATGTTCGTTCAAAATACAATATTTTATGTTTTTTTTTTTTTTTTTTTTCATCTTAAGACATCATCTACTGAAGTGGTGATATTGAAATTTTTAAGCGTGATTGCTGGATTCTGTTTTGCCTTTCGTATGACATGAATACTGTCCCGTGGTTTCCTTCAAAACGGTGAACCAAATCGGCCCATGTGTACGATCTGCATCTGCATTATGCCAGCACTAAAGAACCTGGTGTCAAAATCAAAAAGAAAATAGATATTGTGACCAACTTAATTTATGTTACTCAAAACCTTAAAACCGAGGCTTTTTAATATGAAAATGTGACACCTACACTTGATCCAAGATTGTATACAATATTAGTGTATTAATAATGTAGTTAATTATACAATATATCAGAATAATCACGCCTTATCCATTTATCGATGATAAACTATTTCAAACTGTAATTACATATTTTATTCGAGTAATCTACTTTTATTCTGTAATTGTAAAAATATTTATTTATTGTTATAAGCTCTAAAAAAAGACTATGTATAAGATCTTAAAATTAATTAAATATAGCTAATTCTATTAACAAAGGCATTGTTGAGGGGAGGAGAGGAAGGGAGAGTGTAAAAAAAAAATCAGAAATAGAGATGAGGGTTTTAACATAATAATAGTCATAGTTGATCATTGATTTTGTAGAAACAGGTTGAGCAGAGAGATTAGTAATCTAAGGCATACCCAAGAGAACTGGGTTTATACATCCACCAGCGCCTTTGGGATAGCCATAAGCATCTGTACTTACTGGCGCCACATAGTTGCAGTCGTCGTCTACATAATTAAGAGATAAATGGTACGGAGGAGAAGAGGTAGTATACTGAGGGCCTGAATAGTTGATAAAAACTAAATCAGAATTATAACTGTTATTAGAATGAGAGGTTTGCATATAAGTTTGGTTAACATAGTCACTGAGGCCAGGATAGGTCTTGCTAGTGGGGTCATAGCAGGTATATAATTGTTCGGTGGGATACATAGAAGGTAAAACATGGAAGGAAGTTGAGGGAGAAAGAGTACTATACGGAGAAGGATATCCAACACTACTACTGCTACTTGGGGCGGATAATTTTGGAGGTGACAAGGATGGATGAACATAAGAATAATCTTGCTGGTTTGACATGAGCGGAGCAGATGAATGACGTTCCCTACGTTTTGGGTCATGGCTCTCCTTGCACAATTTTTGAACCTTGGACAAAGTAGAACTTTTTTTATTGATAATTTCAGTAGGAGAGATTTTGAATTCTTGATGTTTTCCATTCAAGTCTGTAGATGTTTCTACGCTCTCATACATACGTTCAAGTAACTTGTTATTTTCTTCAGTTCTAGAAGTGAATACAGTACCAAGCGTTCTACGAATATAGGGTCTTTTTGGGCCATCTTTCTTTTTAGGACTGTATTTATAATTAGGATACCTATATATAAATTTAAAATTAATTGATGTTAAGGGTTAAATGGAGAGGATGCAACTTACATTTGCTGGTGCTTCTCTTTTTCTATAATAGCCCTTATACGATAGTATGTCTTCAACTCTTCATCCGATTCTCTCCACCATTTAGAAATGACCTTGGAAATATCTCGATGGTTAGCTCCTTTGCATTTGGCGACGATTTCCTTTTGTTTGTCATTTCGGAAGAGCAGAAAGCAATTCATTGGTCTAGGAGGATTAATACGAGAAGAAGTGGATTTTGGCATGGTTATAAACTATATTATTGTCTGTGTGTAAAAGATAAAGTATGAGGAATGAATGTAACGCAAAGAGGAAGAAACGTAATCACAGATAAAATGTGCAGGTATTTATTTATTTATTTTTTCATTGTGAAGTATAATTACCTGTACTATATATTGTTTTTAATTAGCGATTATTTTTGGAGGTAAAAACAGATCGCCTTTATCATTTGACATTTGATAGACCTTTTATTTACAAAAAAAAAATCGGAATACTCAATTTGTATAAATGCATCATTTTGTTTTTAAAGTATATATATATATATATATATAAAATCGATTAAAATAATCATCTTTATAATATTCTTCGCCTCTGTGAATTATATATTATGATGGAAAATACACGCTGATTTCCCATTAAGTTTTTCATTATAAGAGTATTGGTTGAGGTTAAACCAACTTTTCTTTATGAAAAGGGAGAAAACACTGCATCTTGGCTAATCATATCTAATAGACAAACTTTCTTTCTTTCATTTAAAATTGTATTAGGATGCACATATGCATGACAGATCATCGTCCACGTCTTTATATAGCAGTCGTATGTCATTAATCTGTATATATATCTATATAGTTATATACATATAGATATCTATTCACACCTACACTATTATACAAATATTTATGTATATATATATGTATGTATGGTATGCTTTAATTATAATAAGGAAATATGTGACAATTATATCATAGTGGCGCAAAATCTGTATGGAAAAAGTCTTGAGTATCTGGTGTGAACATATAAAAAAAAGGTTCTTTTGTCTTTATAGATTTCTAAAAATAACGATAATAGTGTAATAAAAGGTTATTAAATAATCTTCGACGTGATTTTCTATAAATATATTCCATCAAGTATACGTATCATAAAGAAATATAAATTAATTAATTTCAAAGGAAAGTACAATTCTACAATTTGATTGTTGATGTAGTATAAACAACAAAACGCGCCCTGAAGCAAAATTTATGCAGGACTCTGGAAAAAAATCTTTTATTCAAGAAATTGTACTCTCTCCTTGTCATCATTTACTCCTTTTAGTTGCCTTAGTAAGCCAATTATTCGATTTTTATTCTTTGTCTCTCTCACTCATTTCTTACTAGAATTTTAAGTTGAAAAATCCCTAGAAACGTTTTTATTTATTTATTTGCATACATTTATTACCTCCTCTCAAAGGCAGATTTATTAAATACAGATGCTCCAACTGCTCCCATTTGTTATTTTCTTAAAAGAAATATATACAACAGCATTGAATATAAATTCTAATCAACTTGATTATTGTTTTTACCTTTTTTTAAAAAAATCTAAATATAACATGAGCAAAAAAAAATCTTGTTCTGTTGTTCTACTTCCAGTCATATGATAGTTTTTTTTTTATTGGTGTGCGGTGTGTGCACGTCCACTTTCCTTTTTTTAGACTTTGATATCTGGACTATCTTTTTCAATAAAGACGTAGATTTCCTTTTTATTGGTATAAATCCTTTTTTTTTTTTCTTTAAAGATTACAACTGCTATTTAGAATATTTGAATTTGTGTATAATTATTTCCACTGCTATTTTTATCAGTATTAGCCTTATTCTTTTAACCGTTTTTAAAACTGGAAATACCTTTACCATTTATTTGATATGTTTAAGAGAAGGGAAGAAGTTCTCTATGCATTTTGTACGACATAATCGTCATCAGACTCATCCTTAATTAAATCAGTGTCTACTACCGAGTTCCAAGATGCATTTTGCTGATCTTTATTTGTATGTGTTGAATTTTTCTCCATCTCCTCATCCTCAATCACCACCTCCTCATTCTCATCATCAACATCATATTCTTCCTCTTCATCATCAACTGACATGGTTTGAGATGATGTATCATCGTTGTTTTTATCGTTATCGTCGGGAGAACCAAACATAAAGTCACCGCCGATACCCCATAGAAACGAAATATTATTAGGGTCAAGATCATTGACTCTAACCATACCTGCATTATCTCCAGGGTGCCAGACATTTGGTAAGTTTGCAATTTCTTCATTCAAGTAGGGAGATTCAGAGACAAACTCTATGTCACCAACTTCTTCTTCTTTATCATCATCCATTCTGCTGTTCGAATCAAGTGATGATTCTAAAGGAAGATCACTGGATTTTTCTTCATTTTCTGGTAAAGACTCACTGGTTTCAGTTTTTTCTTCCGTGTCATTAGTATCCAGATGTTTATTTGTGTTACATAGCGCATATCTTTTGCCGCTGCACTTTTTTGTAATACTACCGCCTGGGGAGGTGTTGCCCACATAAAGAGTTAAGCAAATGTCACTTTCACTCTTTGAGTTCCAGGAACTAATAATCCAAAAAAAAAGTTATTTATATACATGATCTGCTTAAAATAGCTCAATTACCCTATCCAGGCATTCTTATTTGGCCCTAGACATTGGAACACCAAATCGGTAGCTGGAGCAAAATTTTCATTTGAAATGTGCGCGAGTGTTCCACCTGACTTTTTACAGGCCTGATGGGCAGACTTGAAGCTGGCAGTGTGGTTGGAAAGAAAGAGACTCCCATCATTGCAATTGATGCTTTTTGATACCCCCGATGAAATAAAAACGACAAAAATAGAGATAATTATAATTTTAGATAAACACATCGTTGTTAGATAATTTGAGAAAAAAAAAAGTAAAGAGAAAAAAACGAGCTTAATTTGGGGAAATCCTAGCTTTATAACATAACATTCTTACATTCGATAAATAGTTTATTTTGTTGTTGTTATACTTGATCAATGTAAAATAAAATAATAATAATAAAAAAAATATTTGTTTTGATTACATTTTTCGAAGCCGAGAAATATAAATGTATAATCAATAAACTTGTAAAACTGACCAGCTTCATTAAAGACCAATTTATATTTATGTTTCATGAAATATGAAAATGATATCAACATAATTACTGTTTATTTCATTCAAATGGCTTGGCTATGGGGAGTCTAGATTTTTTTCTTTTTAAATTCAAAAGTCAAATCACCTATTTTCTTTTTTATCAAAGACTTGATTCTACTTTTTCCTTATTCCTAAAATTTTAATATAGCATGTGGCAATTCAATAGATAACACCTTTTTATCAGTTTCTCATTTACATATTAAGAACTACTCCAGCACTTTCATTTTTATATCTTTAGTAATTATCCCCGCTGTAGATAAAATGGTTGAAATCATCAATGGCTTATTAGTATGCATTCAAATAAAAGTTATATACAAGAGATAGAGTGTGTGTGTGTGTGAGTGAGTGAGAAACATCTTATGACATCTTATAAGCTAATATCATTTGTGCTTATTAATATAAGTGGACATTTTTGTTTATTTAACTTTATTTAGTTGATAAAGAAGAGAATAGTAGAAATACAGTCTTTTTATTTTCCATTTATATAAGAAAAAGCTTGGGTAAAACGTTTATAAGGTTTATCCTTTACTCCCTTTTTATATATATATTTTTTGAAAACAGACTTATAACTCCTTTAACTCCTTTACATGCTAGAAATCAAACCATCATAGGATCTACTTTGTTGAGAAAAAAAAATCGAGATAAGAATATACTCTTTTAAATATTTTATAAATTAAACGCAAAGTAAAATAAAGTCAAATCAGTTTACTGATTTAGCAAAAAAAAAAAAAAAAAAAGAGCATTTTTAGTAAAAAAGAATGAACTCTGACAAAGTTTATATTTAAGAAATAATTCAGGAATTAACAAAAGTAATATTATATTCCAGCGATCACTCTTTTTGTTGTTTGCTAAACTCGAATATACTCCTTTAGTAAAACCATATTTTATTATAGTATATTTATATATAAAAAAAAGGATTCCTTTTTTTTTTTTAATGTAAGCCAAACTCCTTATTTTTATTTTATTTTATCTTGTGTATTTTAATCTTTGTCTTTCTCTCTTTTTTTTTTATTTCTTTTTATCATTAATATATATATATAAAACAATCATTTTCTTTATTAATATTTTTTTTTTCTTTTATTATGACAAGCTTAGATTCAATTTTATCAAATATCGACTGTTCTAATGTCAAGGACATTTACACAAAACAACCAATTCCTCATTTTAAATTAGCAAAGCAAAACCATAATAATAATAATAATGATGATGATGATGATAATAATGATACTATAATCCGAGATGACCATTTTAATACAACAGATTTCTTATCACAACGCATTCGTCTTATATTAACACCAGAAGCACTTTACTATCTTGAACAACATAATACATCTTATAAACTACTCTATCCACCTCTATCAACTACAGACACTCTAATAAGACCGACTCTAGTAGATCGTGAAATTATGGGCGAATACAGCATTGAACTAAGGCTGCACGAAAAAAATATTCAAGTATTACAAACAGCCGATGAAAAATGCCGTAATGATTGGATTCACAACACAGATGATCCATTACTGTGGAGATTTCTTATTGACAGTAAAAGAATATCAAAACCAAGAAAAAAACCATCCATGATTCGTCGAAAAGACATCCTTTCATTTTATACTGATCAAGCAGGTGAAATTTCACCTGTAAGCTCCTCAGACGAATCAGAAGCCAATGATGATGATGATGATGATAATTATAGCTGGGACGAAGGAGGTGTTCAATTGACTCAAAATGATGATGCTGCAGGTTGGTTTTTTTTATAAAAAATATAGTAATTATAAATCGCACCAAAAAAAAAAGCTGATAAACTTTATTTTATTTTATTTTTTAAAAAAAGAGAGAAAATCAATGAGCCATCATTTAAATGTTGATAAGCCACTACCAAACATAAATAAAATAGAAGATGATAAAAGAAGCTCACTGATGAACAGTGTCATTTCAGTCGTATCTCGTCCAGCTCCACCCTCCCTCAGACCACAATCATCCGCACCTAATTTGAACCAAGCAGTTTCCACTGCACCACCACCAGTCCCTCCACAACACCTTACACTACCAAACAGTCCATATGCTCGTGCACTGAATCAATCGACTCCTTCTTTTAACAGCTCACATTATTCTCAACAGAGTAACTCAAGTTTGTCGCTTACTCCACCACTAAGCCGTTCCTCAAGTCCTGGAACAAGATATCAATCTACGATGTCCACTTCTTCTTCAGAGGATTTGGGTTCTCCTCCTTCTAGTGTAAGTCTCTCTTTATTATTATTATTATTATTATTATTATTATTATTATTTAAAAAAAAAAAGGCATAAAAAAAATAAAAGGAAACTCATCTCATTTTCCTTCCATATATAGCCTGATATTATCAATCACAGCAACACCATCAGACAAGTACTCTACAGCAACGACAAATGTAAAATCTTTCGATGGAAAGGAGAGAGCTGGTACGGCGTCGAAGGACCCTGTCAATTACAGGTACGCCAGACCCACACCAACCGCAGCTGTGTCGCCGTCGAGACTCACGACGGTCAACTCTACCTCAACGCCTGGATCCTACCTGACACCTTTCTGCTCCTCACTTCCCCTACCGACGTTAGTCTCTCTGTAACCATGTTTGGCGTGACCGAAAACTACCTCATCCACTGTGAGACCCACCAGAACGCCCAACAACTCGTCCAGATCCTCGAAAGGGTGCACAAGGAGAGTTACACAATCTCCGGTACTAGCACGCTAAGAGGTGCCCCACCACTGCTCCGGTCCTCGTCCCTGCCCAACTGCAGCAGTGACATGTCGCTCAAGCTGGTGATGCAGTGTAAGTGCAAGCTCTATGTCCAAAATGAGCATGCCAAGTGGCATAGCTTTGGGAGCGTTAGCCTCAAGATCTCTCAGCAGTGGTCGACCCGCAAGATGCACATCGACCTCTCCAACCACACACGGTTGGTCAGTGCGATGGTCCAGAGCCGCAATGTGGAGAGACTGGGTCCCAAACGAATTTCGTTTTTACTTGTAGATGAAATGGAAAAAAATAATGTAGTTTATATGGTGCAAGTACGTGAAGAATTGACGGGTGATAAGATATTTGAATATATTAAATCAAAAAATGCTGAAAATGGATGGTAAAAATAATAAAAAAAAAACGCAAAAAAAAATATATATACATTATATAAAAATACACATTTTACATATATATATTAAATAAATCTTTTTACAAAAAAAACAAAAAAACAAAAACGGAGGAACGAGGATTACGTTTTAAATGATTGCTTAAGCTGTTTCATGAATTGTTTACCTGATAATAATAAAAAAGAAAATAGATGAGCTTTTTGTATTTAATAATTTCATATAATTACCTTCGGTAATAATATCAACATAGGAAGGCATAGGTCCCCATTCTACTTTCCAAGCTTCTCCTTCTTTAAACTCCTTAATCTCATCCCAATCTTTAAAAATAGGTGTGTTATCCAACGGGATGGGCCGTCCACTTTGACTTGTGAGTCGTATCACCTTTTGTGTCTTGTAGGAGGCAATGACATGGATCCGTTCTGCTAGGCTTTTACCTGTGTCTCGAGGATGGATACGAATCCATGCTCGTAGACCTGGATTGATACTGGCAACGGTGATGTGTCTTTGATCCTCATTTGCTATTTTTTTAAAGGTTATTTTCATTATTTCTCTCTCTCCTTTGAAAAAAAAAAAAAAAAAAAAAAAAAAAAAAAAAAAAACTTACTTGATATTGGGAGATCCATTTTGAGATCTTCCTTATAATAACCGTAATTATCATCTGCAACTATATATGAACGTTAATAATAATAAAAAATACATCACACACACACACACACACACACACACATATATATATATATATATTTACCTTGAGGGTGAGATAAATTGGGTGGCTCAGATACTGATTTCTTATGTCGAGAATCATCTTGCATCTGTGTCTTCTCTTCTTTATTTGGCAGGTCTTCATATGCAAAATGATCTGAAAAGGGATCGTCATGTTCGTTTGGTTTAAGTGAAAGAAATGAATCTGAAAAGGCAGATGCACGTCTCTTGACAAAACTATCAGGTAGTATGATTGGATTTTCACTCATGTCGTTTGATAAAGGCTCTATGAACTCTGTATGGCGTAGAGGAGGAGGTGGGTTGGATTGGGGTGGGTATAAAATGGGATAATGCATCGTATTTAAGGGTCCATTGGTGGTGACATGCGTTGAAGATGGAACAGGTTGGGTTGCTGCTCTCTTAATAATACGAAACGGTGGTATTTTACTATTACAACTATTATTAATGGATGATGCTGACGATATTGGCGCTAGTGGATCCGGAGCTGAGGCAGGTGAAGGCATTGTAATGGGCTCTGAGGATGATCTTGTGGAGGATAGAGGTATTGTTGATACAGGTATTGAAGCTGAAACCTTGGACGTTGAGGCTATTGTGTATGTCGGTACTGAGGATGGCATTGATGTAGGAATTGAATGAAAAGTATGTGTATGTCTCGATGTAGTAAATATTGCATTTGGTGTTGAAACAGGTACTGGTGTTGGCATCGTATTGGTTCTTGAAGGGGGATGAAGAGGAGAAGAATGTGTTAACGTATAAAGTGAGTCAAATTCTGATTGGGAATAATATGCTGAATTAGGTGTTGCATTATGCATTGGGTTAGAGAAAGAAGAAGTGTCTGAATCTAAAAAATAATAATAAGGTATCCAGTTTAATAGTTCATATATAGAGACACTCGTTGTTTTATATTACCGAAGGAACTATACGCTAATGGTTTGTTTGGCAAAGGTGGTGGTGACTGATTGTAATTATTATTATGATGACTTGTATTATTATTACTGCCAGTAGAATCTGTGTCCAACTGTGATTGTAACTCTCTTGCAATAGCTTCATCATTTAACTCCTGTTCTCTCCTTCTTAATAACTCCTGTTCATAAGCAGAGTCTTCTTGTTCCTGTAACTTTTGTAAAAGTCTCATTGAACTTCTGTTTTCATCAACTGTAAATAGGTTGCGCATATTAAGTTTACTTGTATTTTGTTTTGTTGTTGTTGTTATAAGAAGTATTAATTTTAATAAAAGAAGAAAAGAAAAAGAAAAGATAATGATAGAAATGTTGTTATAAATAGAATATTTTGACATTCGGCGATTTAACATTTTGATTTAGAATTTTCTTGAAGTAAAAGACGTTGACGATTATAGACGAGCCAATGAAATACTGTTTATGATCTAAAAAGGGGACAAAAACTACTGCATGAATTTTGTCACTACTTTTATAATCATTTGCATAAGGGTGGACTGACGGTAAATATCGCTTAAAGGTGTGTTATAGAAATAAGAATAAAGCAGAGTTTATCTCAAGTACATAAGCTTTGTGATCTTGCCAATGTCTAATATCTAATATTCAACATTGGCTTGGAGAAGCCTTTTTTAGTAGCCAATGGCCTTTTCTTATGAGAAAGGTCATGATGTAGATCTTGTGAAGGGACGCCTATTGGACAAACTTATTACCTTAAAAACCTTATAGATATTAATAAGTAAAAAAAAAAAAAAATAGAATAATGAGATTTGAGTTCTATTGTTTTTGGGTGCTATTATGGTTTGGGTTTTATTCTCCATAGTAGATCAAGCTCTATCTCATTAGATATATACAAATAACAGGTCAACATAAAATCATAAATAGCTAGTTTCTTATTCATAGACTTTTCTTCTCCATATGACTTGTTTGGTGTGACTTTTTTTCCCACCACTTGTTCCACTCTCAATTTGGCCATTTCATCAAATTTTCGGCCAGACCTTAAAAACAAACTCGATCATTTTTTCTTCATTTTATAATACAAATATACAGTCAAGGTTTTCAATTTTCGACCGAAAATTTTCGTGAAACGGACAACTGAATATTTTTCTTCTCTAAAACCAGAATATATCACTTGAAGCAAAATAAAAATGAGTAAAAGATCTTCTTCTCCTACCTCCTTTTCAGACACCTCCTCCTACACATCAGAAACCCATCACACAATACCCACCTTACTTTCCAAGAAAGATCAAAAGATCCTGGGAAATGCACGAGAGATTGCCTGGCTCCAATGTCAAATTGCAGACATGGCTAAGGATCTCCACCCACGTACACCACAAAAACCCATCCCCGAAATGCTCACAATAGATGATCTCTATGCCTATCGTAAAGAGATTGATGATAAGCGTAATGAACTACTTCGTATCTCTGAGTATATCACTCATAAGGAGAAACTACTCTCCATTGTCCAGCAACAGCTCTTTATTGAAGAAGCACTCTATCCTTCTCCCACAGATAGTATGGATCAGCTTGAACATAAACGCGCAGTTGAAAAGACAATCGCCAAACAAGATCAGATGGAAGTGACTCTGATGAAGGAATTGCAAGCACTACAAGAAAAAACCAAGTTGGTTGATATTCAAAAGGAAATTGATACAGTGGAGCAAGAGAGTATGGAAATGTTTAATATTCATCATAAAAGATATAATGATTCGCTTGCAGATAAATCCGAGCTTTTAGGTCTAATGGAAAGGTAACAAAAAAAAAACAACAAGAAAATGGAATTTTTAAAAAGTAACACTTTATTTGTGTATGTGTGATTTAGAGAGGGACAACTACAAGAACAAACGGAAATGGCTCGGAACGTCCTTGTGGGAATGATTCTGGAAAGTCATATTGATTGGACAGAGGAACCACAACTCAATGAACTCATGCTTAAAATAGGAGATGACTTTGAAGCCATCAATCGTAGACAACTCATGAAAATATTAAAGGATAATAACAATGAGGTTCATCCAACATCACCAACAACAATGAGTATTCCAGATAATAATTCAATAACGAGTGGCAGTTTGAGCGTGGATCAACTTAGTTTATACTAAATTGACAAGTAAATTGAAAATATAAATAAAATACAAAGCGAGAGCACATTTAAGGTCGGAGTATTCGATATATACTCACTTTTTAAAAATAAGGAGAGCTTTTTAATGCAATATCATGGGATAAATTTATTCATACAAAGTATTACAAAAACGAGGGAAAAAGAAATACGTTTTAACCGATTTAATCAAGTCATCCTATTAGAAGTGACAAGCTGATTATGACTAAAAGAAAGAATGGTAATGAATCTTTTTTTTTATTATTAGATTTAGAAAGATATATTCTGTATTCCAATGTGAAATGATGAATTGGTTGCTTTATTTTATCATTGAAAATGGAACATGTTTTGGTTGTCAATTTGATTATTTATTTAAACTCTCTTCTTTTTTATTCTTAAAGATAAATTGCACAACTTCCTCTATTCTTGTCAGAAGTTAAATCATTTCTCATAATAGATTGATATGATACTAACCTCAGTCAATGGTTCATAAGGTTTTTTTTATAGCTATGATATTCTATGAGTGGTGAAAATAAAAGTAGTTCTA
>MU622631.1:0-12526 GCA_025399235.1 Backusella circina FSU 941
TTTTTGCTTAATGGTTTTTTTTGCTTTTGCTTAAGCAGCCCCCCCATTAAGCAAAAGCAAAAAAAAACCATTAAGCAAAAAGTCTACGGAGGCTCTATAACCTTTCTTTGTTAAAACACCTTCCAAAACATTTAGCAGAATGAGAAGCAAAACCTTTGAAGTCACTTAAATATAAACTATCGCATGCCTCACTAATTCTAGTCATTAGCGACTCTTTTTCCAGAAACTTATTTCGCTTCACTTTACTCTTGACAACTGACCAGAACTGCTCAATTGGATTCAGTTCAGGAGAATACGGAGGAAGATAAACATACCGATATCCTCGAGAGCGAATATACCTTCCTATATCAGTAGAGCTATGGATAGGAGCATTATCCATGACAAGATGATGTCCCTTCATTTCTGGATACTTATCCATTTCATCAAGAGTGGCCTTTAAAAAGCTCAGATAATGCCCTGTCACTGTTCCTGTGCTATAGGCATCAGTCTCACGTCCAAGTTTTCTCTTTTTGATACGCTTTGGAACCCTCAAACTAACATTAATTAAGCCAGTGGCAGATATTGCACCTAAAATCGAAGTTGCGTTTGCTTTAGTTGTAGGCACTGTAACTATTGCAGGAGTTCCTTTCCTTGACCAAGCCATACTCCGTTTCAAATTAATATGAAAGGCTGATTCATCAAGAAAGACACAATTGGTTGTAAAGTCCAAGTCAGTTTGCTGCCACTTTTGGACCCAATCGTACCTTTGCTGAATTTTTTCTTTGCTATTTCTTTCCAAAGGGTGGAATTGTGCTTGTTTAATGGATAGATTACACTGAGTTGTCATGAAGTTATAAACAGTACTACGAGAAACATTAAGATCTACAAAGTTTTGTGTCAAACTTTCTACCACTTCAGTTAAAACAGCAGAAGGATTCTCATCAATGTAGTTTAAAAGAAATCGCTTATGCTCCTCCCTAAGAATACGATGCCGACCTGATTTTTTTCTTCTTCTCGAAAATGCTTTCAGGATCTTCGTAATAACGTTTGACCCATCTCTGGGGCTGCACGAATATGAATACCTAATTGTCTCGCAGCAGCAGAAGCACTTAAGTTTTTACTAAAAAAATAGATGAAAAAATCTAGTTTTCTCGTCATCAGAGTAAAATGTATAGCGTCGCTTATTGCATAACTCCATATCAACATCTTCATTACTCATTTCATTTGCAGTTGGATGTATTGCAGGATTAGGTCTTTCTGGAGGTTTATTCTTTAGGAATTGAGTACGAGAACTTATGGTTTCGATAGCGAACAGCTCGTCATCAACAACAAGATCCATGGGCTCAGCTCCGTGCTCATCAACAACATGTCCTCGTCCATCTTCATAAAAAAACTGAATACTCATTTTGAATAACTGTACTGTAAAATAAACTGAAACAGGAAAAAGAAGAGAAAAAAAGCAAGGAACTATCGCTTCATTTTTATAAAAATAAAATGCCAAGCAATTTTATATGATAATCACTAAGCGACAAGTAAAAATAAACAAAGTTCATGGCACGTAAACACGACTTCATTTTTGGATCAAGTGACTTCATTGTTGGACAGAAACACTTTTGGGCGACATCAAATTCTGAAGCTGCGACTTCATTTCCTGAAATGAATGTATGACATTTTTGGTTTAGAAGAAGTTGCGTATTCAGCGTGTGTATGTGCGTGTTACAAAAGTATGTGTTGGATGATGGTGTTCACATTTTATTATCGTTATTTTGCATGAAAATATGACACATCATGAGATCATTTTGATATTCGATATTTCTACTGCCAAGTAAAGACAGAATGTTGTCAATAAAGTATTTATTGATTTTTACGTGATACAAGGAATTGTTATTTTTTATTCAAATTGGGAATAACATAAGCCCTTTTTGTCTTTCTCTAGATCTAAAAACAGAAAATCATAGCGACTTCACTTCCTGAAATGACAGTTTTTTCTACTTCTAAAGTAAGTTAATTCTCTTTTATAAAAATAACATTCCCAAAGGCTGTAATCCAATCAAACAAAGTAGCTTCCTCCCCCCCCTTTTTTTTTCTTGTCCAACCCCCTTACTTTGTATATTATATATATTTTGGCTTATTGAAACAAAAAGGGAATCTCTTCTTCTCTTTTTTCTTCTTTTTTTTTATTATTTCGTTAACACTATATATGAGTCAGCAAGTAGATAAAATGAGTACGCACAGTACAAGTACGATTGTAGGCGTGCACTACCAAGTGGGAAAGAAACTGGGCGAGGGTAGCTTTGGTGTGATTTATGAAGGCCTAAACCTCTTAAACAATCAATCCGTCGCCATCAAGTTTGAGCCTAGAAAATCAGAAGTACCACAACTTCGAGATGAATACAAAACATACAAGATACTTGCTGGAACATGTAAAGAAAATATGATTAAATCATGATACATGCCCCTCCCCCTTATATATACATATATTTATTATTATTATTATTATTATTATATATAGCTGGAGTTCCTAGTGCATATTACTTTGGTCACGAAGGTCTTCATTCTGTATTGGTGATTGATTTGTTGGGTCCAAGTTTAGAGGATCTATTTGATATATGTTCGCGTAAATTTACAATTAAAACAGTTGCCATGGTAGCCAAACAAATGGTACATGATACATAGATATATAATAGCGATATATATATATATAGCTAACATCTATTATTATCACAGATCTCTCGTGTTCAGAGTGTACATGAACGTAATCTGATCTACAGAGATATCAAACCCGACAACTTCCTTATTGGTAGACCAGACACAAAGTATGCAAATATGGTGTTTTTAGTGGATTATGGCATGGCAAAGTCATATCGTGACCCAAAAACAAAGAAACATATTCCCTATAAAGAACGCAGGAGTTTATCTGGTACTGCAAGATACATGAGTGTTAATACCCATTTAGGAAGAGGTAAAAAAAAAAAAAACATATCAAAGAAGTGTGTGTTTATAAATATACTTACTTTTAATATATACAGAACAGTCAAGGCGAGATGACTTGGAAGCACTAGGACATGTATTCATGTATTTTTTACGAGGTTCATTACCATGGCAGGGGCTGAAGGCAGCAACGAATAAACAAAAGTATGAAAAGATTGGTGAAAAAAAGCAAACAACATCAGTGAAAGAGCTGTGTGGAGCATTTCCAGGTAAGGTATACTAATATAGTGATATATGTTACTTATATACATATCCCAAATAGAGGAGTTTGGTATCTATCTGCAATATGTTCGTAAACTTGGATTTGAAGAAACACCTGATTATGACTTTTTAAGAGAGTTATTTGACAAGCTGCTTGAATCAGAAAGGGAGGAACCCGTCTATGATTGGATGTTACTGAATGACGGTAAAGGATGGGAAGTATGTAATCGTAACTCTAGTTATATATATATATATATATTTAAAGGGGGAAGGAGGAGGAGATACTTGTTAAAGGGATAGAGAGAGAGCGGGAAAATGAATCAGCTTATCAACTTTACTTTTTAGAATCGATTTAAACAGTTAAAAGAAGCAAAAGCAAGAAGATCAGGACAATTTCAACAACAGCAGCAACAGCAGCAACAACAACAACAACAACAACAACAACGTAATAACAGTCGACGTACTAAAGAAGTAAATAAGCTATCATCCAATGCGAATATGCCAACCCCGCCTGCGTACGTGCCCCTCAATCAAAATGATCTTGTTTGTAATAATAATAAAATGAATACAACATCAACAAGGAAAGAGAAGAAAGGGTTCTGGAGATCATTGCTATGCTTTATTGCATGTAATCAGGCATAAATTATACCAAATAATAATAAACGATCATTCTCTCTTTTTTGTATATTATCATTGAATGTGATTGTATTTGTGTGTGCTGGTTTGAGTGTATTTGAGCGAGTGAGTGTGTGTGTATATGTGTGTATATTTTGTGTTTATATATATTCTTTAATTCTTTTTTTTTGTTTATAATATATTACATGAATCTTTCTAAAAAGTTATTCAAAGGGCCTTGCTGTAACTGTGTCCACCTGTTAGAATACATTAACATTAGTAAACCCCACTTTTTTTCGTAGCTCTATCTTCTTACATTGAATAACCTCTACGTTGAACCCATCTTCCATTCAACTTTTTTGCATTCTTTGCATTGTTTCTTGTTCTCTGACCGCGTACTGGTAAAGACATGGCGTGTCTCTTACCAATATAGTTACCAATGTTACGGTGGTGCATGACCTGTTCACGCACCTGTCTCTTCAAATCCGTCTCGATGGTCATGTTGGCAAGTGTATTTGTCAATTCATTGACCTGTAATTCGCTCAATTCTTGCACCTTTAAGTGTTTTGGTAGTGCGAGTTTTTCACAGAGCTTTACTGCAGTTGGTTCACCGATGCCATAAAAGTATTGAAGTGCTGTGCTGTAGTTGGACTGTGTTAGAAAAACAACAACGACAAGAAGTGTATATGTTACTTACCTAACAAGCTTTCTATCAGGTAAATTGACACCGAGTAAATGCAACATTATTTTGTTCCAAAAAAAGAGAGAGTGAAAGGGTGGAGTTTGTTTACCCTAGTAAGTTGCAAAAATTAAGGGGGGTCAAAGCCACTTTTTCATTGAACGCAGGAACAAAGTCACAAAGTCTAAAATTTACTTTTTTTTTTCTTTTTTTTTTTTCTCTTTTTAACCTGTTGTTGTTCTACTAATATCAAAACATGTCCCGTCCTGAGCATATCGCACCACCAGAAATTGTAAGAAGAAAGAGAGATAGATAGACCATTTTTTTTTTATTTTATTTTTTATTAATAAAGCATAATACAGTTTTATGGTGACGACGAAGCAAGAAAGTATACCGACAAGTAAGTCTGTCAGATATAGAAAGTCAATATAAATATACTAAGCAACGCTATCCCAGTTCTCGTATCACTTCTATTCAAGCCGAAATGGCATATCGTTGCTTGGAATTATTAAACTTGAAAGAAGGACCAAAATACTTGTTGGATATTGGATGTGGTTCTGGTTTAAGTGGAGAGATATTGGAAGAAGAGGGCCATATTTGGGTTGGAATGGATATATCACCATCCATGTTGGGTAAGAAAGGATACAATCATCAGCAGCGTTTAATTCAATCTCTTTCTTTTAATAAGATGTCGCAAATGAACGTGAGGTGGAAGGTGATTTATTTTTACAAGACGCAGGACAAGGTGTTGCATTCAGACCAGGTACATTTGATGGATGTATTAGGTAATTTATTTGATAAACATACATAGATTGATAGAAAGGAATAATAACACTTTTTCTTAACAGTGTATCCGTTTTACAATGGCTTTGCAACGCTGATAAAACCATCAATCGACCCAAAGCTCGCTTACAACGCTTCTTCACAACCCTCTATGCATCACTCGATAAGGGCGCACGTGCGATATTTCAATTCTATCCCGAAAACGATGATCAAATCCAACTCATTATCGATGTTGCCACAAAGTGTGGTTTCGAGGGTGGTCTTCTTGTCGATTATCCCAACTCGAAAAAGGCAAAGAAATACTATCTCTGTCTCTTTGCAGGTGTACAGTCCGGTGTAAAGAATCAGATGCCCAAGGCATTGGGAGAAGATGGTGAGTTACATCCTGATGAAGTGGCAGCGGGTATACAGTATCAGAAGAGAGCAGCACATAGAAGAAAGGGCGGAAACCGAAAAAGTGTGAAGAATAAGGATTGGATTCAAAATAAGAAACGGGTTGCGCGTGAGAAGGGTGATAAGGTTGTGGCGAGTGATTCAAAGTTTACAGGCAGAAAGAGAAAGGTCAGATTTTAATTGGCTTATATCCCCTTATTTTCTTTGTTCTTTTCTGTCTGGACTCTCTATATACACACACACGCACGCACACTCATCTTTCTTTCTCTCTCCTTTTTCACTCCTTTTATTTCAATTTTACATATATAAATCTATTTTCTTTTTTTTTCTCTTCATACTTATTTAAACTCTTTTTTCTTTTTGTCATTTCCTTTATATATACATATATATTTAAAAGAACCTATAGAATAAACAAAATAAATGAAATGTCTCAATACGAACTCTCCAATCAATTGCAACTAACCGAAGATAGTTTCACACAATGTCTAAAACAAGCATATCAAGATCGTATTCAATACTCTCGTTCAAGTCATCATTCTATTGTTGCACTGGATCCAATCGAGACGAATGAGCTGTCAGCTGAATATGTTGCAGAATATAAGAATACATCAAACGAGCTACCGACGCATATATTTAAATTAACAAACTATGCTTATTTACATATGAGAAGGACTGGTGTTGATCAGAGTATTTTATTAAAGTAAGTTTAAGGGAGATGATGGTCAAAGGGGGAAGGAAACAAAAGGGGGGTTATTTGACGAGCGTGAAAGAGAGAGAGAGAGAGTTTAAATTAGTAAGGGATTTGAAAGGATCGTGACCGAATAGAGATATATAACTTTAAATGATTAAATACCACTTCATGCTGGTGAACAAAAAAAAAAAAAAAAAAGATATGCAACTAAAAATAATAAACTTATTTAACATTTATATAGTGGAGAAAATGGTAGCGGAAAGACAGAAACATTCAAAAACATCATGCATCACCTTATCCAACTCTCCTCGTCACCAAAGAAATCTCGACTCTTGCAGGCTCAAATCAGAGGTGTCCAAACCGTTATGGACGCCTTTGGTGGGGAATTATTTGGAAAATACATTGAATTGCAATTCAACCAGAGGGGTCGTATGGTGGGTCTGAAGCTATTAAATTATTTACTCGATACATCCAATGTTATCTCCAATTTTCGTGTATTTTATTATTTATTGAAAGGTGTTTCCAATGAAGAGAGGGGTATGTTGCAACTGGAGGCAATGTCTACAGATGCCAGTAGCGAGGAAGAAGGCGGTTTTGAGGAACTGAAACAGGCCTTGCGGATGTTGGGCATCAATAAAAAATACCAGGCTCGTATATGGCAACTGCTTGCCTGTATACTTCATCTTGCACAACTTGAGTTTATAGATGGTACGGATAAGGAGACGCCCACCATCAAGAACCCAGATACATTAAATCTATGTGCTGATTTTATGGGGACGGATCCCAGAGCACTTGAGGAAGTGCTTACTTACAAGTCACAGATCATGAACAGTAACATGGTAGCAACAGTCATTTTGGACGCAAAAGGGGCCGCCTGTCAACGAGACGACATGGTAAAGTCATTGTATTCACTCTTGTTTACCTACCTTGTCGAACACATTAATTCAAAATTGTCACTTGATATGCACAACTTTATCGGTATACTGGATTTACCAAGTCATCATCAGCAACAGGCCTCCTTTGACGACTTTTGTGTCAATCTGGCGAATGAACGGTTTCATGCGTTCTGTCAGCACAAGATTTTTGATATTGAAGAGTATCGTATGGAGAACATTGCCATCCATGAGGTACCCTACTTTAGTAACCAGGCCTGTATCGAGCTCTTGATCGGTCCCAAACAGGGACTTGTTGGACTTGTGAATCAATTCACACCCGAGGGAAAGGATGCCGATGTATTGGAGGCGTTTAAAAAGCACCATGGCTCCCATGCCTCTTTTCATCCCAAACAGGATCAGTTCTCTATACAGCACTTTAATAATCAGGTTGTTTATACGAGCACAGGTTTTATTGAGGCAAATCAAAACACACTGAATCCGGATTTGGTGCATCTGATAAGAGGTGGTACCTCACCAGCGTCTTATAATAGTTTTATGCTAGAATTGTTTAAAAATGTCACAACACAGAGTCATCCAAAACAGACTACGGTGATTATGAATGCACAGCAGACAAACATGCCATTAAGAAGACCATCCAAACGTTCCAAACAGCAACAGCAAAGAAACAAGGAAGGAGGAGAGGAAGAAAAGAACAAGACGAAGAAGAAGGACCATCATCATGTGCTGACTCGTTTAAATGATGCTCTGGATGATTTATTTTCCACTCTGGATGAGACGCTACCTTGGTTTGTATTTTGTATAAAAACCAATCACCCGTTTGATTCGGCCAAAGTCAGGGCTCAGGTACGCGCTTATGGGTTACCACAGATCGCTCAACAGGCTTGCTATAGTGTTTCTTATCTTCATGATGAATTCATACAAAGATATCAGTTCTCTTCTGATGAAGGTGATACTAATGCAGCAGAGCAGTGTAAAAAGATTGTTTTAGAATTAGGTTGGGATGAAAAGCAAGTTGCCATCGGAGAGACCAAGGTAAAAAAAAAAAAAAAAAAAAACTCAATGTCAATAAAATATTAATGCATGTATATCTATCTATATCTTTAGATTTACCTGGAAGAACTCGTTTGGCAAAACCTCGAGACAAAGCTTCGCCTACAAGAAAAACAAGACCAAAAACAATTCAAAGATGAAAAGAGAATTCAAGAAAACATGGCATCTCTCGCCCTCCCCACGATGCCACGAGACAATAGCACAGATACGCTATCTCAACTCTCGTATGCTTCCAATACCGAGTTTCTCTCTACCGCGAATCGAATCCCACAGTCCAATTCGATGGTTTTTACAGAGGATCAGCGCTCCTTTTACTCTTCATCTTATAACGATGATCGGGTGATGATGTCGTCCTATGATGATTCACATATCAACCTCTCCTCCTCATCCAACATAAGCAGCAGTAACGAAATCAAAGAGACCATTGCTCCATCTGGGGAGCCAGCATCCGCAGAACAAGGAGAGGAGGAGGAAACAGCCGCATCCGCCACCCGTAAGAACTGGTTGCGCTTCGTATGGCTCATGACGTGGTGGGTTCCTACTCCCTGTTTGGTCTGGTGTGGCAAGATGAAACGCCACGATATCCAAATCGCCTGGCGAGAGAAATTCACTCTCTGTCTCTGTATCCTCTTCACCTCTCTCTTTGTCATCTGGTTCCTTGTCTTCTTTGGGGAGCTGGTATGCCCCCACCAGGACGTCTTCTCCATCTCTGAACTGCAAAGTCATAAAAAGGAAGACAGTGCCTATGTCGCGATCCGTGGTGAGGTCTTTGACCTGACCCAATTTGCCCCGCATCACTGGGCAAGCCAAGTCATCCCGGAGAAGGTCGTGCTGGCGTATGGCGGAACCGATGCATCGTCGCTCTTCCCCGTACAGGTCTCTGCACTGTGCCAAGGTGTGACGGGGAGCGTCTCACCATACGTGTCCTTGGATTATAATTCAAACTTGACAGATACCAATGCGCAGTACCATAATTTCTTGCCCACCAGTGGGGATCCCAGGCCTGATTGGTACTTTGAGCAAATGACATTTTTGAGAAAGAATTACAAGTTGGGGTCAATGGGGTATACGCCAAAGGATATATCCAATCAGGCAACGGGGTCGGATAAAAAGGCGGAGGAGGAGGAGCAGCAGGAAAAGAGCGATACAAAGAAGAAGAAAAAGACAAGACAGTGGGCGATATTAAATAACAATGTCTATGATCTCACCTCGTACATCCTGGGCGGCCGACGTTTTGATCTCCCTCCAGGTGTTACACCCCCTGCCAATGCCGAGCTTAACTTTTTGGATACATCGATTGTCAGCCTGTTTAGTCAGATGGCCGGCCAGGATATTACAAAGAGCTGGAATGCACTTCCATTGGCACCCGAGATGAAACGGCGTCAGGAGGTCTGCCTCCATAACCTCTACTATGTGGGCCGTGTGGATGAGCGCAACTCGGTGCGCTGTCTCTTTGCAGAATATCTCTTGTTGATTGTGACGACCTTCCTCTGTCTTGTGATTGTGTTTAAATTCCTTGCCGCATTGCAGTTCCGTACATGGCGCGAACCCGAGAAACAGGACAAGTTTGTGATTTGCCAGGTGCCCTGTTACACTGAGGGGGAGGAGGAACTGAAAAAGACAATTGATTCGATTGCCGCGCTTCAGTATGACGATAAACGGAAATTGATCTTTATTATATGTGATGGTATGATCATTGGTGGTGGAAACGATCGACCCACGCCGCAGATTGTGTTGGATATTCTGGGGGTTACCATCAGCCCTGAGCTTGATCCAGAACCCCTCTCGTTCTTTTCGGTTGGGGAGGGCCAAAAGCAGCATAACATGGGTAAGGTCTATTCGGGTCTTTATGAGTGCCAGGGTCATGTCGTGCCTTATATTGTTGTCTCCAAAGTGGGCAAGCCAAGTGAGAGACAAAAGCCGGGAAATCGTGGTAAACGAGATAGTCAGCTCATCTTGATGAATTTCCTCAACAAGATCCATTTCAATGCACCCATGTCACCCATGGAACTTGAGCTCTATCATCAGATTAAGAATGTCATTGGTGTCAATCCTGCGTATTATGAATTTGTGCTTATGGTGGATGCCGATACAGAGGTGATGTCGGATGGCTTGAATCGCATGGTATCTGCATTTGCACACGATTCAAAGATCATTGGACTCTGTGGAGAGACGGTCTTGTCCAACGAAAAGGAGAGCTGGGTCACCATGATCCAGGTTTACGAATACTTCATCTCTCACTATATGATCAAGGCATTCGAATCTCTGTTTGGATCGGTCACTTGTTTACCGGGATGTTTTTGCATGTATCGTATCCGGTCTCCCCAGAAAAACAATCAGCCACTTTTGATATCAAACCAGATCATCGAAGATTACTCGATCAATAAAGTGGACACACTTCACAAGAAAAATCTACTTCATCTGGGCGAGGATCGTTACTTGACTACATTGATTTTAAAGCATTTCCCTACTTACAAGACCAAATTTGTTTCGGATGCAAAGTGTGCTACAAATGCCCCGGGTCAATGGAGCGTTCTTCTCTCTCAACGCCGGCGTTGGATCAATTCCACCATCCATAATCTAGGCGAATTGGTCTTTTTGCCTCAGCTTTGTGGGTTCTGCTGCTTTTCGATGCGTTTTGTCGTCATACTGGATCTTTTTAGTACACTGGTCCAACCTGCGATCGTAGGCTATCTTATTTATCTGATCTATACGCTGGCCAAATCCACTACAAGTGTACCTCTCATGTCCATCATCACCATCGCGGGCGTGTACGGGTTACAGGCATTGATATTTTTACTTCACAAAAAATGGGAGCACATCATTTGGATGATCGTGTCTGCCTTTGCCATCCCCGTCTTTTCATTCATGATACCGCTCTATGCCTACTGGCACTTTGATGATTTCTCCTGGGGTAACACCCGTGTTGTTATGGGTGATAAAGGGAAAAAACACCTTGTGATGGCCGATGAAGGAAAATTCGATAAAAAGTCAATTCCTGTCATGACATGGGAGGAGCACGAGAAAAGCGTGCTGTTGTATAATAATGATGTATTTGACGATAATGCATCGTATCATTCGGCTACACATACCCTGAATAGCTACCATTCTCGCCCTTATACTGCTCATAGTGTTCATTCGTTTTCAAGAGGCCCTTCGCCTGCTTTTACTAATTATGGGTATGGTTATCCAGTGTATCCTAGTCCTTCACCGCCACCTGGTCAATTTAGAGCTCAATCTCCTTTTCATTAGATTTTTTTTTTCTTTTTTTGCTTTATTTTCGTTATCTGAGAAAGATAGATATGTGTTTTATTAAAAAAAAAAAAAAAGAGAGACGACTTTGGAAGTTATAGATATATTAAGCGTGTATTTTGATCTTACTATTATTCAATGATAACAACATTTTTACCTTTTCAATATAATTACGATATTCAAATAAGTCAATTGCACGATATAATAGTACATTATACAAACGATGTCTTCTCCTGAGTATAACTTGTTTATTGTATAAAATGGAATAGGTTCATTTTATTTACGATTTGATGCTAACCAATATATGTGGTTAAATTACCATTTAGTTTGTATCTAGCAAAGTCATCCACATTCTATCAAGACGGTACATCAAATACTTGTATTGGTTGATGCCATATTGTTATCGTATTTCCTTTAGAAACGGAAAACACCATTTTCGATTCATCCTTCTTTCACTAAACTCATGATTCTACTATACAATTCTTTTTTCTATTTTTTGATTTCGAAAACAATCTGGTAAGTATGATGAGCATCAGCTACATTTGTATATATGCTGTTATGAATTCACTTATATTTTATTTCCATTTGCAACTATTTATTTCCCCCTCATTCTCACATTTATATTTTTTTACCACATCTTGTATTTTTATCCCAACATACTTTTGGTAATTATCTTGACTACCCTGTAGTGCTTTTATTATTAACACTACTTTAGCTGGTTCTGGTGATTCAACTAATGGAGCAGATAGTTTGGCTACTGGAGCAAGTAATTGGATTAGTGGATTAGATAATTTGAGTGCTGAAGCAGATAGTTTGACTAGTAGAGCAGATGATTTGACTGCTGTTAGAGTATTGCAATTAAATATGCTTGTCATATTTAAAGGTCAATAGCTACAATTCCATAGCTCCATTAAAATGAACACAGATACCATACAGGTCATCAAAACTAATTATAAAGTATCTTTACAAATCGCAGTCAATATTTACTAATGATCT
>MU622632.1:0-12213 GCA_025399235.1 Backusella circina FSU 941
GTTTTTTGGGGGGGTTTTTTTTTTTTTTTTTTTTTGGTCGTTTAGAAACATTTTAATATTGTTTCGGGAAAAGTTTCAAAGACTGTGACCCTCTCTTTTTCCCGGAAACTAAAGCCCCATATCCTGTAATTCGGTGATCAAAGTCTTTGTCTTCTCATCCACGATATGGTCCTCTAATGCCCTCTTTAACTTTTCTGCTATATCAGCTGCCTTTGCAATGTTCTCTAGTTTCTGTTTTCTAGCTCTCGCATACCAAGATAGTCTCTTATTCTCGTCATGTTGTTTAAAAGATGTAAAAAACTCTTCCTTTATGGGTGAAGTAGGTTTACTGTTGCTGCTGTTGGACCTCTTATGAAGAGCAAAATCAGATGATTTGGATCGAGTATGTATGGGTGCAATATGATGATGATGACTAGAGTTCTTTCTTATATGACTTCCTTGCTGTTGATGGTGAGTTCTGCGCAGTAATTTGTCAAGTGTCTGAGCATGTTTCATTGGGTCAGAATATATCTCTCTTGCTGTTGTTGCTGTTGCCGTGGGTGATGTACAAATGATGTCTTCAGTGTTATGATGATGATGATGTTGAGAGATAACTTGCTCCAGTGACGACGTTAATTGACTGCTAAATATCATATCCAACATGGGCGTCTCTTGAGGTGAGGGTGGTGGTGCGTGAAGTGGGAGCATTGCAAAGTCAAACTCTTCTTCTTCACTAGAGCATTCTGATAGACGGTCTAAACACCTGCTACCAACGTAGAGATCTTCCATATTGTTGTAATCAAAGAGGGAATTCGTAGTTTTGGTGTTGTTTATGTAAAATAGCTCATCGCTGCCTTCGACTGATTCGCAAAGTACTGAATTCATAATATTATATTTATATTTATTTAGTATTATTATTATTTAGTATTATTTAGTATTAGTAGTTGTATATGTATTGTTGTTATTATTATAAAAAAAAAGTAAGAGAAAAAAAAAGAAGATGAAAAATAATTATCCAACAGAGAAATCCCCTTTTTAAAAAAATGATTTTTCTTGATTTCTCCACGTGATTTTTTTTTCTTCTATTCTTCTCTTCTATTTGGATGGTCCACTAAATGAAGACTTTATTGGTTTACTAAAAAAGGAACTAAGCAAATGAAAAACTGTCTATTCGTTGGTGATAAGGAGGAGGAGAGGATGGCGGATTGAACGGTTCAAATCTATTTGAATCATCGTCAAGTTTACTAACAACAGGAGTCGGTTTATGTTCCTCTTCTTTGGATAAGAGAGATTGTGTAGAAAGGTGCTCATCCGATAAAAAAGTGTTATCAAATCCTACTAAAGCGGTATTATGGCGTGCTGGGTTACTGTCTTTGCGGGGTGGTGGTGGCGGGAAAGTGGATATCTTTAATTGCGTTTGCTCCTCCGATCTACCACTGTTGTTTTTTTCATTATCCTCCTCTTTTCTCAAGTTCTTTGTGAGTGGTTTCGTTTTTTTAAATAGATTATTGGCTATAGAATACAATTCATCTTTTTTTGTATTCAAAAAAATGGATTTACGAGTATCGGGCTTATTTTCATGTAGTTTTGAATTATTATTGTTGCCGAATTTAAAAAAGAGGCTTGTTTTACCAAATGCCGTAGTTGCAGACTTTGTTGTAGTGGTAGTAGTAGAACAAGATGAGGATATGCTATTCTCTCTTCTTTTTAGATCTATAGAATCTTTTTTATAGATATTATGAATATCATTTTCTGAAAAATGACTTGTCATTGAAATAGCGGTTGGTTCCTGGTTATCGATCTGCAACTTTGATTCGGAGTCATGATAGGAGTGAGTTCTTTGGAATTGCTCTTCAGCTATACTAGATACAAGTGAGGACTTTCTAGATGTTGATAACTGTCTCTTTCGTAGTCCTACACTCTCAAAAGGTTGATTACTCATTTGTGCAGAAGAGGAAGAACAAGATGAAGCTGAAGAACCATCAAATAGCACAGTTTCATCACTTAATTCATTAGATATAGCTGATGGCGATGGGTTACTCTGAAAGGATGCTGACAACGCTGGACTAGAATAGCCACGTGCGCAAAGATGGTGAATTCCAGGAGAGAATGGGTTAGGAGTTGAAATAGGATTGATTTGGTAATGAATGATTTCTGGTTCATCTCCATTTATTATAGATTCCGTTCCGCATGCAGATAAAGAATGTAGCTGCTGCTGTAACAATATATCTGTATACTTATCCTTTTTTTCTACCATTTTAGCTGCATCATCAACTCTTTGTTTTCTCTTTTTAGCATCATCAGCAATAGTATTATTATCAGAGTCAATGACGGTATCCTGATTTGAGCTGCTTAGTTTTGGGGATATAGTATCGTGCTGCTGTTGTACTTTTGATGAGCTGGGTTTAGGAACTCGCGTACCAAATACACCTCCCTTTCCCTTTGAAGAAAAGAAAGGAAAATCATCCATATTAGGCAGCACAATATTTTCCGCAATGAATTCGCGGATCTTTGATTGAATGGCGTTGGTGACCATCGAGAATCGAATTTGCTTATCCGAGACAATAGGGGCAACTGCCCACTCCATTTGCGGCATCTGATAAAACCCAACCCAGCATCGATTGGTTGGCGGCGGCTTTACTTTTAATAACAGCTTGCCTGCCATACTTTTCAGTGTGACTGATAGAACAAGAGGTACCCGGATTGGCTTCATGAGCGACGAATAAGAAAAGTGAAAATCTGTTTGAATGACCACTCCAAGACCACCCGTGTAGTCCATGGTCGCCTCTACTAAAAGATCACCCTCTGAGGTCAGTGACAGGAGCTTGGGTTGTGTGACGAGTGGAATGGAATCACCAATGTCGATGCTCTGCACTGCAATATCACCTAGAAAGCTTGGCAGTTTAACATTTTTTATCTTTTTTAATATTTTATCTTGCAAGTATTCGTTTATTTCATCCGTCTTGTATAATCCAAGAAACATCCGGCCTAGGATAGCATTCAACCATTGGACTTGTTGATCGTCTTGATTTTGATGAAGGGCGGTGATCAGTTTGTCAATGGCTGGCTTACCAAAGTGTGTCCTGTCCATCATTTCTACATGTGCAATATCAGGAGATTCTTCCATCCTATCTTTAGCAGTCAGTAGACCAAAATACCAGTCTTCTTTGTCTATGGGGCGCGAGCAGTTGATATAAAATTCATTACTAGTAAAAACCAGTGGATACTTATCCAATCGATCATCATGAGCACCATCATCATCATGAATTTCCAGCTTGTTACTACCTGTGTCAAGATTCAATTTGGGTGAAAGATGTATACAAGTTCCTTTTCCAAACACATCCTGTTCGTCGTCTCTTTCAGGATAAAGCGATATTGTATAATTGTGTACAGGAATGATGAGTTTACACTCTATTTGCTGTTCCTGATCATCAGGATTTGATTCGTAAATAAAAAGTGCATTGCACTTTAATTGAGCATAAACAAGACCCTTTTGGCGCTTTGAACCTTGAACATAGGATTGAATTCCATTTATCAGCACTGTCATATTGAATTCTGAAACCTTTGGTTTATAACTGTTTGATAATCGAATCCATCCACTTTTCTCAGAGTTTTGTTCATCTGTCTTATTATCCCTTTCAGGTGTGTTTATGGTCGTCGCCTTTGTTCTCACTGCAGGAATAGAAGTGATGATATAACCGATATAAATGAGTATTGGTACAAAGGTTAAGCCGCCAACCAGGTAAACAATGATAAATTCTTGAATGTTCAGCATATTTCTATTTTTTTTCTTTTTTTTTTTTTATTAAAAAAGAAAAAGGGATGAAATATAGAATAGATAAATATGATATAAAAAGAGAAAGAAGAGACAGGAATTCAAATACAAGTTTGTTTGTTTTTTTTTTGCTACAAGGAATCACTTTTTTTTTTTTTTTTGCCTCTCTTCCACGTCACTTATTCCCCCTCTTCATCAAGAAATGCTTCAAGTCAAATCGTTTTGTTCATTTGAAGCATACATCAACATTTAATTTCCAAAAAGTGTGGCTTACACGCCGGAGTGTTAAAAAAGAGTGCTCAATGAAGTTTTCTTTTTTTTTTTAACCAAAATTGATGTATCACAATAAAAAAAAAATAATGAGATATTGTTTTCAAACTGCTTTACTTTCTCAACGTCGCTTCTTCTCTGCGAATACAATAATAAATACGATGCAGACGCAAGTTATAAAAGTAAATGCAGCCAATTTCACCTTTACCACATCCAACGACGAGTTCCCTCAACAAAATGGTAAAGTAGTGCTGACAAATGAACATGATCAGTCCGCCATTCAGAAGGCGGTAGATTGGCTAAAGCAAGGCGAGGCTGTTGGTATACCCACAGAAACAGTGTATGGTCTAGCAGCCAACGCACTATCTGCAGACGCTGTCTCCAAAATTTTCGCCGCCAAGAATAGACCTCAGGATAACCCATTGATTGTACATGTCTCTTCCATGGACATGTTGAAGTCGATTTTACCCAATAATACTGTCCCAGATGTCTATTTGCCCGTTATTCGAAAGCACTGGCCTGGTCCCCTGACCATTATCTTGCCCGCATCCTCAATGATCCCATCCTCAGTTACATGCGGCCATCCTACCGTAGCCGTCCGTTTCCCCTCCCATCCAGTGGCAAGAGGTTTGATTGATGCCTGCGGCTTTCCATTGGCTGCGCCATCTGCCAATTCTTCGGGAAAACCATCACCCACACTCGCCAGCCATGTCTACCACGACCTTGAGGGCAAAATTCCATTTATCTTGGATGGCGGTGCCTGTGATGTCGGTGTGGAAAGCACCGTACTTGATGGTCTACGAACACCACCTGCCATTTTGCGCCCCGGTGGTTTAACCTATGAGGATCTCAAGGTGATACCTGGTATGGAAGGACTCCAGGTCTATAGAAAGGATTTTGTTGACAAGGATTTGGAAATGGCCCCTACAACACCGGGTATGAAATACCGCCATTATTCACCCGAGGCCATGGTTATTTTGATTGACAGTAAAGAGAGTAGTAGTAATGGTAGTGACTTTGATGAGAGATTTGAGGCTACGTGGAGAGAGCAATTAAAAACCGTACAATCTACGGGTGTGGGTATATCTAAAGTCGGTATTTTACGCACAGTGGCTGAAGAGGAGAGGGATTATGTATGGGAGACAAGCGAGACTGAAAATGAGATTGAATATATTTCATTACAAATGGGACGCCAGGCACACCCTGAGGAGGTAGCGAGAGGCGTATTTAAAGGATTACGCGATTTGGATAGTAGAGCGGTAGATATCATTTTTGTTCAAGGTGTTTCAGAAGATAGAGAGGGGATGGCTGTTATGAATCGTTTGAGAAAGGCTGCTTCTAAGGTCTTTGAAGTTTAATATAGAAACTTCTTCTTGCTTTTATTATTTAAATCTTTATATAGACTTTTCTCCCTTCTCTCTCTCTCTCTCTCTCGATATATTACAACACTATTACTATCATTTATTACATTAGCTTTATAAAACACACTTGAATATCATCCCCCTCTCTTCCTTTTCTTTTTCTTTGTAATAAACATATATCCTTTGTGTAAAGTGTTAAACATATTTTATTTCTTTTTTTCGTTGTAAATAATGAATGATATTGGTGCAGCTGCTGATGATCGGTGTCTACAAGGAAGTGTAATATATGTCGAGAGAAAGCAGAAAACTCAGACACGGGATCTTGAATTGACAGAGGAGATATTGGTCTTTTAGTAGCTGGGATAGATCGAACTATTCTTTACACTCGGAATGAACAGCACCTTTATTTAAATAGACAGAATACATCATATCTTTCCTGTTTCAAAATAATGAAGCAAGGTTTTAACATGCCTTACTAATACTATATACTTGACATCCCTTCACTAAAAAATAGAGCCCTTTCGGCTATTTTTCGTAGTCCAGTGCACATATTATACATTTTCATATATAATTCCGGTTGATTTTTTTAAAGCATAAGAAACGCCAGTTTTCAAAATGACATCATATATAATTACTGTAACCCCTTATATCATATTTTGATTAAAATATTAGGCAAAGAAACTCGACACCAAATTGTTGTTTCTCCACGACACGTATAAATCCATTTAAACATCCGTGACACATAACATGATTACTCTTTTTAAACCCGACTCTAACTGATCTTAATAAAGAAGACATATATAAAATAGAATTAAATCTACTCGCTCTCTCTGCCCTTAAGAAAGAATCTGCTGTTGCATAATATATATATATATATATATATATATATATATAAATGGAAGAAAGAATCATTACATAATAACCGGTAGATCAAAGTTGATGAGCGCCAAACAATAGGAGGTGCACCATCACACAAGCAAATACCTTTGTCTATAATGATAGCTAGACTTAACATAGATTTAACTAACGCCCTTTTTTCTTTTTTTCCCACTCCCTTCAATAACAGATTATAAGCTAAAAAAAAAAGGATTTACACAAAATCGATTTCACCTCAAAGATACCATTTATGGCAAAGCAAAAAGGTAACTATTACACAAAGTGTAAATACTCATGGATTTATCAAGTAATTTTTTAATATCGATCGCCGAGAGAGAGAGAGAGAGAGAGAGACTGTTTTTTATTTTTATCGGGGATGGGTTGAAGTAATAGAAATACTATTGCGATTTTAACATGCTTGTCATTTACCACAAGGAGATAACGGAGGTGAATATACTGTTTTAAGCCAGATATTTTGCCTGTTATTATTATTAAATGGTTTCTCTGTGATACAAAGTTTTTCAATGACGCTGTAATATGAAATAAGGTTTCTTTTACCTACTTTATTATTATTTTTAGCTCTTTAAAAGGTTGAATGCAAAAAATCAAAAAGAGAGAAAGAGTGCATACAATTGACATTTTGGCACACATGACATTGTTATGTATAAATAAAGAAGGAAACCAACACACAACAGTACGAATAAATAGGTTCAATTTCGTATCCATCCATTCATGCTCTGTTTAAACTCTACGCATGTTATTTTCACTAGCCAAGCATTATGCTGATCCGAAAAACAAACAAACATTTATTTTACCACACACATTAAGCTAATGCTTGTCCCTATTTATCACAGACTGGCTGATATTTGTGTAAGTGTGTGTGTGTTGAGTTGAAGTTTTTTTTTTTTTTTCTTGACACTTATTATTCCGCCCTATCCTTGCTGGGCTCGTTTCCGACATATAAAATGGAAAGATATCCATTTTTAGGTCTAAACTTGTTGATACTCCTTTTTTTTTCAATTAATATTATATATATCAACATACGCAGATATCCAACTCTTGTTGGTTTGTAGTTTATCTCCTTACACATCCGCCCTATCAGCTGATGAAGTATTAAAAATAAAACCCTGCATGTTAGTATATGCATTTTATATTTTTAATAATAAAATAAGAGATATCGCCTCTTATACTCAGATTATCAGCTGTTCAATTTTATATACTTTTTGTGTACCTCTGTACCTTTTTTTTTTTGTTTTTTTCTTGACCCCACAAAAAAGAAGGTTTAAACAACTATTATTGTTTATGAAGAATGTTAAACTCCCTCCCTCTTGTTTAAGAGCACAAGACCTTAATTATATTTAAAGTTATCAAATAACAATAATAATCTAGAATTAACTCCTCTCTCGTTTTTTATTTTTAGTCATCTTCTACACTTTTCCATGACATTTCTTTTAATAAATAAACGCATTGTCGTTGTTTGAAATAGTCAAAAGTTTTTTTTTATATACATCGTTGCCAAGTAACTAAAATAAAACATTGTATCTCTCTCTTCTATATATATTCTAATCTGATGAAGGTGTATATCCAAAAACATTCTTAAGCACAAAGTAACCAACTCTAGTAGGTATATTTGACTGAATGATGGTAGACGCAGCTTGTGCTACTTGGGCATTCCATGATTCCTTCACTGTCATATAATATATTAATAAAAAAAAAATCACCTGTAAAAAAAAAAAAATGGCGTAATTACCTGAAGGTACAAGGCGGCCTTTATAATAATGTTTACTATCATCAATAAACTTTTCGACGGAGCTGGTAGGTCGACCAAGTGAAAGTCGTGTAATGCGATCAGTTGGTTTGGTTGTAATTAGATCTGCTTTTAGTTTTGCTTCATCAATGTGCTTTTGTACATTCGCAGTATTTGTGACAAGATTAATGCGAGATTGATAAGTAATGGCTGTAGCAGCTAAAAGACCTGCTAATAGAGTAGTTGCTCTGGGCATATTTTATTATAAAGAAGAGATATAGTTCAAGCATGTTTTTGTTTATTCAGGTGTTATCGTGACTTTTTTTTGATTTTTATTAAGTCACCCATTTGAATTTTCAACTCCTTTATACAATAAACAAAACAAGCCTTTTTATAGGTTTAAAGGGACACATATTTAGTTATTATCAAATATTATTATTACTATTCAGGAACAATGAATGGATTTCAAGATATCTGACGATTTTTTTTTTTTTTCAATAAGAAATCAAATGTATTATTATTATTATTTTAAGCCAATAGGAGAAGTTCCGCCTATTAAGCCTTTAGAAACATTTTATCTTTTGAAGGAAGTGTATCACAAGTAAAAAATAACAACATCAACACAGGAGCAAAACCAAAAAACCAAAAAAAACAGGACGTTGACTCCGACGTCAAAATGGAAACTAAAAAAAGATGTTTTTCGTTTTGTTATGTAATTCTATTATTTATTTTTTTTTCCTGAAACGATGCTATGCAAAACAGATCGTCGATCAGAAATGAAGAACGAACTATTCCCATGATAATAATATTAGAATAGTAGCAGTTATTATAGTTTATTCATCTTTGTTTAAAAAAGGAGAAGTATTGTTATTATTGTTGTTATTTTTACTCGTTTCATTTTCAGAAGCACTCGAAGAGCTCCGCAAGATAAACATCTTACTATTATCGTACACATTTTGGATAACAAAGGAGAAGGGTGTTTTACACAAGTAAATATAAGGCTAATGGATTTTACGTTTCACAGAATTAAAAGGTTTGCAGTCGTCGGGTTAGTTATTAAGATATTATAATAAGGTCATGCTTAACACTTTAGAGGAGTTTTTTTTTTTTTTTTTTTTTTTTTAGAAAAAAAATAGTCAACTTATATATAACATTTTAACAGTTTGTTTCTCTTTTTTCTCTTTTTTCTCTCTGTTTCTTTCTTTTTTCATTTTCATAATAAAGAAGTATATCGTTTATAAATAGTTTATATATTCCAACATATTATATTTTACATTTTAAAACCCTTTCTCTTGTATCTATTATTATTACTATTATTTATTGCTTGTAAGTATGGAACAATAACATTAATAAGGATAATATTTAAAAATAAGGATAGCAATATCAATATAATATTATAAAAAAAAAAGGTACCATTTGTTTGTTAACCATAAATGTTTATTATTATTAAATTAACAGATTATGTTATTTGTACAAGACGACACTTTTAATAATAACAATAAGATCGATAACGTACCTGATTATTTTCCACCAAATGTTTGTCATGACATTATTCCAGAAGAAGAAAACAATAACAATAATATCAAAAATTTCCGTGCGGCAAAAGACTATCATGAAGACCAGGAAGATGAGGATTTTTATTTTCTTGGTCAGCATCTAAATACGCCTGGATTGTTAGACGATGAATACCCAGACTACTATGACTCCAACTTTGAAATTGCAAATCGTGCATTCTATGCTACCATCAATAAATTCACTAGACAGAGCTGCCCTGAATCTTCAAGGCGGAAAACATCTTATTCATTTCTGGAAAATTGGCACTTACACAGTATATACAGCAAATCACAACAAACACTACTTGGCATCTCACCTGTACGACCCTCTGTCTTATTGTCTGGAGATGACTTCATGTTTACCCCTCCATTTGTCTCACCCGAAAATAGCGACCAGCTTGAATTTGACTGGGAAGAGAGTGACGATAGCGAATTCTATAGTCTAAGCCCTTGTCCTGAATCAAACCAAGCTGGCCAGTTTGTTCCACTTTCTTCGTCTTCTTCCAATAATGATATGCAGACTAGTCTGATACTTTCAGCTCCTCTTCCTCCAACGCCTCCTTCAGATGCTACTGTGGCTTGTTTAACCGAAAAGGGAGGAGATAAAATAGCAAACTGTTACAATTCTTTCAATGAGAGTTCATTATTAAATGAAAACAATTGGATTGAAAATCAGCGTCGTCCTCGTAGTTTAAGCGGCTTTGATGTCAATGAATCAATGAGTGCAAACTCTAATTTGATATCTGATAATGTACATCATATAACACTTCAGGACGCAAATAATAATAATCATGCCATTGACATGTCAGAAGATATATTTACCAGTTATATGTCAAATGATCCGCATTTTCCTAGCAGTAGCAGCAGTAGCAGTAGCAGTGAAGGTGAAAACGAAATTGAAGAAGAAGAATACGACGATGACGAGGAAGAATACGACGATGACGAGGAAGAATATGACGATGATGAGGAAGCATACGACGACGATTTTAAATACATCGACCAGGCTTACGATGATGGTGACGATGATGATGATGATGATTATATTGACTATAGCAAGAGACGTTCAGGAGAATTATCCACTTTCAACTTTGAACATCTCTATGAACAAAAATCAACAGAGAATGAAATAGTCATATACAAAGAACTTGAAGAGGCATCAATGACTCGGTCGTCTTCCTTTTTGAGCCACAAATCTGCAGAAATACCTCACATGACACCCTCCATCATGTCGTACCAATCTTTGGCTGATATCCTATCATCACCGCCTTTGTCTCCTCCCTCTCCTTCACTATCTCTATCTGTTAAGAATTACGGCACCATAGAACAACAGAATGATAATAATATGAATAGTCATACGCTCCCGTTTGAGCCCATCATTTACAGTCGAGGAATGGTTCAAGTTGTAAAGAGCACAGTGTCTGCTATTTTTGATCTATCAAATGCATATGCCAGTCATTACGATGAAGAAATGGCGATAACTTCGGTTCAAGGCGTCTCCTCTCCTGAAAGTGGTGGCTCAGCTAACAATAATAGCTTTTGGGCTTATTCATTTGTCTATATCATGTACATTTGGCAATTACTCGTTTTATGCGCCGAGTCTGTCATTGTGAATATCCGAAAACACATCATACCACATCGTCAATAACTTATTTTTCTCTCAACCTCCTTTCCCGCCATTTGCTCCTTTCTCTATCCTCAAACATACATACACAAAAAAAACATATATTTCTGTTTTTGTTGAGGATAATCTGTTTATATATATATATATATTACTTGTTATTTTGTATCTATAAAAATACTGTTCTGCTTTTTTTTTTAAAAAAAAAAAAAGAAAAAAAAAAAAAAACCATCCAAACAGCATTCTTTCATTCTCTTTTGCATATTCCTTAAAAAAAAATAATTAAAAATGAAGTCATCTGAATTATCCTTCACTATTTGCTTTTTAGTTACTTTTGTACCATGTTGGCTAAAAAAATCCCTTAATCCAAATAAGCCTTAGGTGTATTTTTGATCTCAGCATTTATACTTTAAAATATCTATTATATTACTTCTTTGTTTCAATAAGAACATATACCACTACTATATACCCTGCATTCGATATGAAACATGATAAACTCCTATTTATTTTTAACATCATTTAACTAGTTAAATTATCATTATAAATGCTTGGTATCTATTTTTTCTTTTAAGGCATATATGATGAAATGTGTGTGGATCACAAAATGTGAGTCAAAGATGTCTGTGTGATGAAAAGGTAATTTATAAAATTACAATGTTGGGTTTAGTATTAATAAATATTTGTCCTTTTTAACTTACCAAAAAAAGATTCTATTTGCATTACGGCTGATCTAAAAGCTTCAACCTTAAAAAAAAAACACTTTAAAACAGGTTTTTTTTTTCTCATAGGGTTGTTTTATAAATTAATTATAACGATAAATGTGATTTATTAATAAAGGTTTTTTTTTTATATATATCAGACGATTTAAAAACCCCAATTCTCTTTCCTACGTCAATGTCTTTGCTGAACTATTGATATATTACTGAATTGTCAATAATAATGAGAAGAGGAGAGAGAGAGAGTATCGTACAATTAGCAGCAACAAAAAACTTGAATGCATTACTTTTTATAAAAAAAATCAGATGCGCAAATCG
>MU622633.1:0-12120 GCA_025399235.1 Backusella circina FSU 941
CTAAACCTTAAAAAAGATAGCCCGTGTGTAATTACAACTTAGCATATATTTTATTCATGCAAAAGTAAGACATAATTAGTATTGACTTGATTTAATTCTCCTGTTTATTGACATTCATGCTGATTAGATGATGGAGTATGAGTTGTTCATATAAAAATGCTATGTAGTATAGATATTTTTTAAGATTCTTGTTTGTGTATATGTTCGTATATGAGTGGTTTATATATATAAACGTACGTTTATGCTTATTCTATTAAGTTTAGTATTATTGTACAAGGAGTCACCTTTTGATTCTGCATACTTGTGTTAACCCTTTTACATGTTTCAGCGCTGCGATTGAACGATAAAGAACCTGAATTTGAAAAATATAAATCCGTACTGGTTGTCCCCACTTGATTGTTTTTGATAAGGTAGCCTAATAAATTCCCATCTGACTTATCTGGGAAAAAATCTTCATCGGTATTACTATCACTAATATCTTGTTCTGTATTTTTGAAGTGTTCCAAGACTTGATCAGAATGTTCTGATTTATTTGGGATTCTGATATCTCCCTGCTCGGTCTTGTGAAAATAAAAATCAAACGTATAGTCAAATATCAATGTTATAAGTCGTGATGTAAACTAACTTGAGTCATATCTAGGATAGTGATGATACTAATAATAAAAAGAAGATCAATTACCTGATAACTAGTACTTTTAAAAGAGTTCTCTTTTTCTGAATCATCATCTATAAGTTTAGACTTTTTAATGGATTCATATTGTATACTCTAAACAGAAAAAAAAAAAGTAAATACCTGTCACACTTGAAGAAGATTCGCCCATGCCGCCGTAGTTGTATTGATTTGATAAGACAAGAGACAGCCCATTGTCTATTCGATCCGGATAATGGCTAGAAAATTGAATATCGATCGTTTTCAAACCAGCAAATATATATATGCGTATGCCCCGTATTTCTGTTGGTAAAACTGCCACACTCATATCCGATACGGTAAGTTGATCTTCAGTTGAGTTTGATTGTACTGAGTTTATCATTGTCCATACATTTCTTTTCGTACTAAAAACGCTCAATTCATCAATTGGATAGCTAAATAATATCTCGTTGTCATCCTTGTCTTCTCTTATAGAATGACCCCCAAATATAATCAATTTGGTACCAAATGAGCACATATAAGCTTGGAATCGATCCAGCGGGTTATCACCAGTAGTAGATATGAGGTGCTCGCGTGGAGGAGACTGTCCTTGATGCATTGTTTGGCTACGAAGGTACCTTTCAACTTCTGGATGCTCATACTTGTACCATGTCCAAGTTTCACAATCCAGCCTATAAAGGTCATCATAAACAATGTAACTACTGTCGTTATCCAATTGTGCACCACCATGTACATATAAGTTATTTCCAATCACTGCGCTAGCATGACCAAATCTTAAATGCGGGAGATGCCTAATATAGAATATATAAATAAAAGGTTAAATGATGATTGCGTTTTTGTTTATGTATGAGTATATATATATATGTTTTGATTCTATTACCCGTTAATAGGTGGGACAAACCAACGGTTGTCAAATATGTCGTAAACAAATACGTCATTTTCACCTATAAATATATATATATATAATCATCAACAAACAAATGCCCTAAATATCAATACACATAATCCCAAAAAGAAATAAAAAGGCTTCCTGACCTACTGAATTGTAACATAAACCACCAAAAATGACTAAATAACGATGCTCCAAAATATCTACTGAATGCTCATGGCGTGGTCTTGGCGGAGTTCCTGAAGCATCATTAATGACCTTTACCGTAAACGAATTAATGTCAATCTCGAGCATGCCATTCGATAAAGTGTACGATTTTAAATATCTTCCACCGACAAGATAAATTTTTCCATTGATTGCAACTGCACAGGTGATTTGAGGCTGTATCTCATCAATTCCTACAAGTTGTAGTTTTTGCATTTCCCATTTTTCGGTTTCAAAGTCAAAAATATAGCAGCAAGAAGAGTTGCTCATAAATGGCATATAAAACTTGGTGCCAATGGCAACACCCGCTCTATAATTTAGAAACGGCGGTCGAGTGGGCATTTTGCATTCAATTAATCGAAGGTCTCCTCCTCTAAATGATATAAAACTACGTACGAGTAAACCTATTTTTTGTGTTTTATATTATTATTATTACTCTTATAATTTAACATGATCTCAACAATGGCATACCAAAGTATGTACAGCATTGGGCAAGTCTAGCCAGTGTTCTATTATCAAGGTAGTCGAATATAAGAAGTGTTACATCTATGCTTAATGTACATAGTGATTGTAATGTTTTATTGATTTGTGTCATTTTAATTATATATACACCGATTTTAAATAGTGAAAGAGAAAGAAAAGAATGATAACAATCAGAAGGAAAAAACACTGCATTAATAAAGTTTTTTTTTTTAAAGGTTTGCCCGGGACTCATATTTTTTTTTTTTTTGTTCCATGATGTCATTTACAAATTTAGGTTTTGCTTTTAAAAATAAACATAAAATACCCACTGTACGGTTTGTTCATGATTCAAAAAGAACTGCCAACTCAAACATTTTTATTATAACAATGCAACGCTCTTTATCCAGTTCTGTTGACTAGAAGAAAAAGTTCTTCTTTTTAATAATCAGAGATCTTGAAAATTAGTTTATTACATCTGGCTTATTATTTTAACCACTCATAACAATTACAATAGTAAATATAAAGCCTAATATATAAGTCTGTTGGCAAAGAAGCAAAAGGGAATAAAGAAAGAAAGGTCGCAAATAAAATGAGGATGATCCACTTTATAAAGCTTATAGTAGGGTGATCTGAATTATTTTTTAATATTACTTTATGAAAATAAAGTATTTGTGTTGCATCAGATCTGAGTACAAGAGGACTATCTTGTGTAGCCATTTGTATTCCGGAACATCATATTTTCCATTCTGTAAGAAAAAGGAGAACAATCTTTAATTATTTGTGTGCGGAATAATGTAGAATATAGCAGATATTCACTTACTTAGTCAAATATAATAATAGTAACAACAGGAACATACTAAAACGTATTTAGATTATAATAGCTGTACATGTTACTTACGTAATCGTAGTACAAACTACTTCTATTTTCGTTCTATTTTTATACATATATTTGTGTAAAATGTCTCTTGTTTCAATGTTTTTGGCATTCGTATATTCATGAAAATGGATTCGTATAAGGTACAATCACTGGTTTAAGATAACAATTATATTTTAAAGTTAATGACGGCGATCTTTCTCAGTAGACGATAAGACTTGTGTATTTATCTTTTAACTTTAAAAATAGCCTTTCTCTTCCCTGTTTAGATGCTTGGATGATAAATAACAGAATGAATATTACAAACTATGTACTTAACAAGTATTATTTAGTGATACCAACATGTCTTGTTCCGGGCTATCGGGCAATTAAAATAACTCACGTGAAAGGGTTTAATAGAATTGCTTTCTGAATGCCATATACCATTGGAATACCTTTCTTGTGTGATCTTGTGAATAATAATAATAATAAAAAAATGACGTCGACAATTATTTGAATCCTTAATTTTTTTTTTTTCCAATTCACTCCCTATTTTCTACTTTTCATACTTTTTTTTTTCTTTACTCCCAAACTACGTACAAAACAACAGAGTATGTGCACATGCCCAACATGTCTCCTACGGAAGATATAAAACAGAAAAGAAATAGACCTTGTAAAGTCTTGTTCAGTTATTAATGGTAGTCTTTAACTTGTAATAGCAAGAGATTACTCATCATCTTTAATTCGAATATATATATTACTTCCATGCTAAATTATTCTAAATGTTTATACATATTATAACTTGCAATTATATATGTGTATATATATTTTTAGGCGAAAACTGTAGAGCACATCGGCGCAAATGTATAGTAACTCAAGGTCAACAATGTGACAGATGCATAAAAATGGATCTGGCCTGTGTGTTCAAATTCACTGCCAAACCAACAGTCATTAAAAAGTCAATATCTGTTTCAAAAAAGAATAGAATGCTAGAACAAGTGCAACTGATGGAGAAGGAGATCACAGACATGGAACAGCAACTAAGGTCGTTGCTGGTGCAACCAACGCAAAGTAGTCTTTCATTGGATGACGACAGCAATGATTCTGGGATAGGCATTGAAGAAATAAACCACAGTGATAGTGATAACAGTCATGATAGGCATAGTGGATATAGTAGCAGTAGTTCAATGAGAAGTGAATGTCAATGCACAGATCCTAGTCGTTGTCACCATTATCAAGGTGCTAAACACAAAAAGAAACAACCATCCAATGATTGGCAACTAGCTGTTAGCTATAAGCAAAACGTTGGTACTACTTTTCAAACCTCAATCAAAACAATTTCAGACATTGCAACCTTTTTGGAAGAATCAATGCATTACTTTACTGCCCCACCTCCCCGCTCACCAAACTATCACGCTGATCGATCTAACCAATCACTTGTTGTGACAAACAAGATGCTTAAGGCCGAGTATGTGCTTCACAGCTTCTTTCAATCCAAAAAGAAACAGGTCAAGATGATCACAATACATCCATCGGACGACAATATATATACACGAACCGCTATCAAGCTCCAACTTGTAAAAATTTACTTTTCTTGTGCTGGATTAACAAATCCGGTGCTGGTGCAGTCATACTATCTGCCTCTTTTGGAATCGCACCCAGATTCCATTCTAGCCTCGGCCATTGCGGCTTATGTTGCATATTCTCAATGTAAACATATAGCCAGTATACCCTTTCTTACATCTCCTAAAGACTGGGCCGAGTCGTTTCGCCAAGAAGCAAAGGAGCTGCTCGAGGATTTGTTATTTGAACTGGAGCCTAATGTTACTCTTGTTGCATCTCTTATGCTGTTGGCTCAGACGGCATTGATCACTTTAGACAATAGTGAAGGGAGACTGTATATAAGTCTGGCATGGAGGATGGCCATAAAGTTGAAGGATGTCTACATGGACACAATACGAACACTAACGTCGCTCACACCAGTGACGGAAGAGGTTGCGCTTGCCGAGTCATGGCGTCGCACATTCTATTCTGTCCGTTACTTGGAGACCTATCTCTATATGGTATACGATGGTTCGATTGACTTTGCATCGATTCTGTTTGACAGCGGTGTGGGGTATCCAGTGGTGCTGCAGTCAGAAATGCATCAGAAAGAACTTCGAGAAGCGGTCTCTGCGTTCCACCACGTCGTCCGTCTGAATATCTGTCAGATGTCGTCAAAGGCAGATCAAACAAAGTACCAGCTGTTCTCGGGCTGTTTAGAATCTGTGCCTCTTGACGATATTCTTCACTTGGAGAATCAGCTTGTGCATTTTTGGGCAGAGCTACCGCCTGCATTTCGCTTATCCGATTCACCCATGGACTATTTACAAATTGACCGGATCCAACAGTGTGAGAACCCCTACGCCTTGTATCTAAATCAACTTTACTATGCATATTGGCTTACACTAGAGGCACGATTAATGCAGGCGCCTTCAAATACAAATTTGATTAGTGCAACAATGGAGAGATTCGATGGCGATCGTGCACTGTTGATCGTCTCCATCTGTTGCGATGCGGTTGCAAAGATTTTCCATGTTCTTTACTGGCGTTTGCCCTGCTCGGTTGAACTACACTGGCTACTTATTGCAAGCGATGCCATGACCATGCTGAAGAAGGCGGCTAATTCGAGTGTGAGCGCACGGGCACAGAGGAACTTGCGATCTACTTTGCGTGTCTTGAAGAACCGCGTGCAGAGCAGTAAGGATTCCAACGACGACTATAGAATGTTCCAGAGCATTCTCAATCCAAATGGTTCCGTGATGACAAGCGTAAGTACAAGCACCAGCTCGGGGAGCTCAGAGATAGAGAGTATACAGTCGGATGAGATGGAGGAGACAGCATCTCTAACATCAACTGTAACTGAGAGCACTGCTACATTGCCAGCACCATCGTATGTTGGTGAACTTAAAAAGTCACTAGATAGTTTGTTCCTTCGAAATAATGAATCCTCCTCTCAGGCTTAAAGCCCTTCTTTTTCTACTTGCTCGTCTCTCTCTCTCCCTTTCTTTTAATTACTGTTGTTATTACTCTTTCAAATTGTATATAAATGCTTTCAAATAATGCTCCTTGGTCTTTATCAGTTTAGAGCATGTGTTTCTTTTTTTTTTTTTTTTAATTATTTATTTATTTGACTTCATTATTTTAAAATAAACAATAAATTTAGAAATGAAAAAATAAACATAAACAAATGGATAAGGCTGGTATTTTTATTTTGACCAAAAGATAAACTATTTATTATATTGATTTTCTAAAAAAACATAGTATTGTAAATAATTATTAAAGTAAACAGTAAAATAGATGAAGCAAAATATTATCTAGTAGAAGAGGGTGGGAATGTTGTTGTATAGTTAGGAAATTATTGAGGATTATAATAAAACTTCTCTTCACAAAGCTCTCTGATATTAAAGACTGCTGAAGATGCATCATTTGAAGGGTCTAGTAGCCTATTACCAGACATGATTGATCCTGTCTTTCTTTGATTGTAATAAATGGGCGTGAAGAAGCCTGGAAATGGTGATGATGTTTCTTCTTCAATCACACTTATGCTCGCTTTTGTTTTTAATAAGATGTCGTTAGTGTAAGATGTAAAAATAAGCAAAAAGAACCCACATTTCATTACCTGTATATTGTGAAAAATTTTCGACAGAGTGTGAAACTCTTTGATTATCAAAAGATTCTAATCTGACAGTTGTCACATTTTCAGCTGACTTGGATTTTGGCTAGTAAATATAAATATGAAAAGTTAGTTGAAAACGTACCTTTTTTTTTTGGTTACATTGATAAAAAAAAACTTACTTCAAGTTGTTGATTGTATTTAGGACGACGTTTAAAGGCCACAGTCACCCAAGTTTTAGCAGAATAATATTTTTCAATGCATTTATTATAAAAGGTGCGAACACGTTTATAGCGAACTCGGTTTGATTTTGGCTTGGTGGGCTCCATAATAACCTCTTCATGAATCTGTTGAGATTCTGTTATCTGGATTGATGAACCCTTGTTGCTCAATTGATGACTAAAAATGCTATCAAAAGATACGATAGTCTCTTCTTCATTGTGAATGAAGTCTTTAACTTCAGATTCTTGGTGTCCCTCGTCTACACCAATGTTTTCTTCATTGGCGACTATGTGGTCTTTTTCACTTTCATCATCACTTGAAAGTACTGGAGTTGATCTACTATCATTCAAAGAACCCGCTAGAGATGTTTTTCGGTTTAAACTGGAGGATGAAGCCATATCCAACAAATCTAGTGAGCTTTTCTTGCTTTTGTTGCTTTGGGTAGATATAGAAGGACTTGGCTGATCTTCATGAAATAGGGAAGACTGTTTACTCTGAGTCTTTCCTGAAATATAAGAACTATTATCTTTTAAAGATCCTCGTTCTCCTTGATCTGGACTGGGTTGATCTTTTTCAGCTTGACTTTTTTGTGCTTCCAATTCATTAATTGTTTCTTCCAATGTCAAAGGCGTTTCAATGTCCTCCTTTGCTTCGTCAAACTCTTTCGTATCATCATTTTGAACAGATTGAAATTGCTCTTGAATATCGCTGGATATTTTTTCGTTAATTGTGATTTTACTGTTCATACGAGGCTCAAATATGTCGGTAAGATGTTCTCGAGCTGATTCGAAGCTGTTTCTTGATTCATAAAATTCAGTGTTTTCATTTAAAGAATATGTGTCATCATTAAGCATTTGAAACACGGGCTGGTTTTTTGTTATTGTATGATTGACGTCGGTTGCCATAGCAGAAATATGGATCAAGAAAGAAAATGGCAAGAATAAAAGAGACAAATACTTTGTTGTTTAAATAGAATAAAATCACATATTTGCAGGAAAATATACCAACAAACAAATAACTTTTTTTTTGTCTTGTTCGTTCAATATCACTCGGTGAGATAGATCGATGGATATACTATCAGCAGAATCCTCGGTCGATTGTCTATGTTAATGGACCTTGGTAAGACCTTTTGTTTTATTAATGTTAATTTACATGAACTACTTGCCCAGAGATGCCAATGCTTAAGTGTATCATAGAAAGAGTCGGTGTAGGTGATATCAGTGTCAATCTTGTTAAATAATAACAATATAATAGTATTTATTTTTTAGTATTATAACTATTATATTAGCAAACATACCCTATGAAGTATAGCATTTTAAATTTTAGGTTTTTAAATCCCACTTTTTAAAAAAGGTCATAGTTTCCATAGCATTAACAGTAAACACTTCAATTACGGGAAATAAAGTGTCATTCACCGAGTTTGTGGCGGCGAGACCGGGGAAGCTTAGAAAATGGATACAAAACTTGAAAAAAAAAAAAAATGCATGCACATCAAAACACATCAAAACACATCATTACACCGATAACTAAGCTGGGTTCCTTGATATCCTCTACTAAATACGTTTGATATCTGAGCCAAAATTTATTATTTTTACATTGGTTGCTTTTTCAATGTTTCATTTCGAAAAAGAAATAGAAAATATTAACATTAAGAATATCTAGCCTCGATTACATCACCATTCTTAATTTCCTTCAAGGCAACCGCCTTGATTAAGTTTGTGTTGTTATCAAACTCAAACTTGATGTTTGGTTCTTCTTCATTGGAGGATCCAACATAAGTTGATATTTTGTATAAAGCGGCACCTAATGTGCTTTGGTCACCTAATTTACGTATAGGTTCACAAAAAGTCTAGAATAACGATATAAATAACAGTAATTTCTATTCCTCATTCTCTAAACTTACCTCTTGATTCATGTCCTCACTACTAGTAGGAACAGCAAAAGAGTTGGCGTTCAACTTTCCCTTCAACAAAAGATAAATCTCATCAGTCAAGAAAGTATCAATACCATTCACCTTGGAAACCAAAAGCTCCTTGATGGTATTAGCCTCATCTGCTGATTCCTTTGAAGGCTCTACCTCTGAGCTCTTCATACGTTCAATATGATCCCAGGAACTATAGGGTGACGCATTTTTTCCCTGTTCATTCTTTTCTAACTCCTCGGCCACCATGCTTGATAAAAATTGGGCAATCATTTGAGGGTACATCAAATTATTGTTCTTTGCAAAATTCAAAAACCCAACCTGTTTCTCATCTGTATTAAGCTTATTGTTGGTACATAAGAACTGATGATATTGAGAAGTGCCCTGTTTCTGACATGCTTCACTACAAAACTTGACTAGATTGCAGTTGCTACAATCTACGCTCTCTTGTTGTAGTTTTTTCATGCAGACATTACAGTGACTTGCCTAATTATAATAGTGGTTATATAAACACGGATGATATCGTTCCCTTTATTTTTACTATTTTACCTCGAGTTGTGGATGAAGTGCTGATATCAATGGTGTTTCTGTATATAGAACGGTATCGGGAGCAAAATCGTCAGTAGCGACCAATTGATGACCTGACTTGTCTTCTACTTCCTTTAATTTCAATTTAGTCTCGGCAGGTGGGAATTGTTCATAGAAGCCGGCTTGACGTTGTTGTTGCTATATTGCATTATATGAATAACTACTCTTTCTTTCACTTATATATAATTATATCCTACCTCGAGTGCCATAATATTAACTACAATACGGAATACCTTTTCAGGGACTGTCTTTTGATAAATCATAATCAATTCCAGTGGCGCAGGATAGATCTTGAGAGCCTTATAAAAGTGAATAACACTCTGATCATAATATGCCTCACCTAATACACCATATTTTAATAATTACAATATAATAAGAAATTATACAATATTTACCCTGTTTACACAATTCTTCACCAATTCCCACTTGTTCCATAAAATACTTTTCCTTATCTTCCGCAGACTCTGGGAATTCTTCCTTTGAAACAGCCTTCAACACTTCCTTTACAAGCTCCTCTACGGTAGCTACCTCCTCCTCTTTCGCCACCTTTTCCTTTTTGGCATTCAATTTACGTTCACGCTCTATGTTTTATCATTTAGTTTTTTTTTCCCCCTCCACTCTTCAATGTCATCATTTACTCAAGCGTTTCTTAAAGTCGGGATCTGATCTTCTCTTTTGGTCAAAATAGACCAAATATCCAATACCAAAGGCAGCAACGACGGCTGTTGAGATAAGTGCAATCGTATGTGGTTTCAAACCCATGTTATATTCAAATGAAAATAAAAGGAAAAAAAAATAAAACTCGGGTCGGAAGTTCTTTTTTTAAATACGCTTTTTTTTTTAAGAATAAGATAATAAAAAGCACTAAAACAGGTTTATGGATTTTATTTCTCCCGTGTCTTTCCTTTTATTAACAACAGAGCAAGTACGCGTCTCTTCTCTTTGCTGTGCTTTTTGAAAATCCAAATAAATAGTAAAAGTAGACTGACACGACGATTTAAATTTTATTTTTTTTGGTTTTTTGTATTCTTAAAGTTATGCTATTGTATACCTACCGCTTTGGGATGGTAAAGAGGATGACGAGGAGGGTATTTTGAAAGGTGATGATCCTAAATACAAAAGATGTAACATAATAGTAGTAGATTTATGATATTGTATCATAAAATACGAAGAGCTAAGCAACGAGAGTTTAGTGCTACCAATGATGAACTAGAAGGCAATGATCCCGAAATCCCTCCTAGTTTTACTGCTAACCCAATAGAAACTTTTGATGGGGATCAACAAGAACAAGTAAATAACGATATGGAAGCAGATCAAAATATTCCACCATCAATACAAGAAAGATTGAATATGTTGCAAGTGTATGATATCACATCCCAAAGAATAACAGAGGTCCTCCGACGTCTTAGAACCCTCCATGATAATGATGTCAACAATGCTTAATAAAACTGAATAAAAACGAGGAACAAGAGGGGTTTCCTGATTAGCTCGGTTATTCTTTTGTACAGACATTCCGCGCCAATTTGCCCATTCACTGAAAATAAATTGGCAGATTTTTTAAGCAAATTGGCGCGGAATGACTGTATTGCATGCATTTCTCTAATAAAGCATTCTTATTTAATGCAAAATATAAAATTAGCCACTGTGACTGCTAGTCATTTTTATTTTTTGAAATATTGCCTCTTTTATTAAAAAATGTCAATTCCCTGGTTTTTTTTTTTTTTTTTCCTTTTGACAACAGTAACAAAAGATGTTTAAACGTGTTCATAAAGAGTTAAAAAAGCAACAAATAGAAGAAAGAGAATTTGATGCTGAAGATAAAGAAGAGAGACTTGCCGGTGCCTTTTCTGATTCAGAGCAATCCGACAGTGATATAGAATCCGATAGTGATGACTCGGACGATGAAGAAACTAAGAGGGAGAAGAAGAAGGCACGTAAAGTGTTGATCAAGGCAGTGAACAAGATGGCTGATCTGGAGGGCTCCTCTGATGACGATGATGATGAGGAAGAAGAAAACAGTGAAGAGGGAGAGGAGGATAAAGGTGAAGAAGAAGACGAGGATACAAGTGACGAGGAAGATACAGGTGCTGAAGGCTATGTTTGTGATGTTTGTCCCGATAAAAAATTGAAAAATGCCGAGCAAGTACAAATTCACTTGAAGAGCAAAGTAAATATCTTTACGTTAAACAAAGTGGATTGAACAAGAAATTTAACTTTTTTTTAGTCGCATATTAGAAGATTAAGATATCTAAAAAAGTCAGGCGAAATGCCTAAACCTGAAAACGTTTCATCAAAGAAGAAGGAAATATTTTTGAAAAAGAAAGAAGAAAGAAAGGAAAAGGCTAAACAGGTCAGTTTTTTTTTTTAAAAAAAAAAAGATAGCAAAGAAAATATGTTTTTTTTCTCAAACTCTTTATTTATGTACAGAAAATGAAAGAACATCGTAAACTGTTGAAAAGAAAGAGATGGGAACGTCAACAAGCTGAAAAGGAAGAAGAACAGGAACCTAAAAAAGCAAAGAACGATAAAAAAGCACCAGTTAAAAAGGCTGGTAAAAAAAAGGCGGCTGCCTAAGATTATTATAATGTAAAATATAACATCTCATTTGTACTATATTTGAGGAATTGGTAGTTTTTTGGGTTGGTTGTAGTTTTTGGTAATGTCATGCTGTTTTTTT
>MU622639.1:0-10792 GCA_025399235.1 Backusella circina FSU 941
AAAAAAAAAAAAAAAAAAAAAATACAGGAAAGAAAAAAAGAAGAGCGAGAAAGCGCTACCGTCAGTACAATAAAAAAAGGAGGTGAACCAATTATATTTAAGCGGGCTTTGACTGTGACCGCTTCTCTCGTGCTGGCAAAGGTAGCTAGCTTATTCACTTTACTAAAGGTTGGCCAAAGCGCCAAACCAACTGGCGCAACGTGACAAACCAATTAGTTTGGATAAAAAAAAAAGTTTTGATCAGTCAGAGATACCAGAGAGCATACCCCTTTGGTTCATAAAAAGAAGTAGACAACACCAACTTGAACAAAAACGACATATTCATTTACGATTGACCACTTTTCCCAAAAAAAACTAAAGTGTGGCTATTCCTATTGTACCACGAGAATAATAATACTAATAATAATAGCATCAATATACTTTTTTGTTTCTTTCTTTCTACAAATACAAAAGTGTGTATCCTTTGAAATGGCAACAGTGCCTGGAACACATTTTACCAAAGAGCAGCTCTATGCTTATTTAAAAGGCAAATAACATTCATTATATTACTCTCATTTCCAAGCGAGCTAATACACTTGTTTATAAAGCCGATAGTGTTGCAGATGATGGATACTCTGGGAGTGATTTATTGAATCATTATGGATTTGTATATGACAATGACAGGAAACAGCACGACAGAGCATTGGCGTGGTATATATTAGCAGCAATGGAAAATAATCCAAAGGGACAGAACAATATGGCAGTGAGATATCATAATGAATAAGGTGTGCCAAAATGTGATATGTGCGCTATCAAGTGGTTGTTAAAGTCTGCTGAACAAAACTATAGAATGATTTTTCAAAAAAATAAATAAAGATTGAGAATAAAATAAACCTAAACCTAAGTCTAAATAATATCGAATAGACTTAATATTCACTCAATCATTGAGTAAAGTTTATCTTAGAATTCTGAGGTGTGGTTGATGATGATGCCGAATATAAACAATATACTCTGTGTATAACATATCATGGATCACAATGACAGTTCCAAAAAAAAGTAATCGACGGCTGTCATATATTGTTTTGTGTATATTGTATTGTATTAATTATATTATTTGCGAAAACAAGTATTTTACTATCATTGCATTGGATTTTGCTTCTAATAACATAGTTACAATGAAGGTGTCAATGAAACAACGGTACCTTTTTGAAGTTGAGAAGCCATTTTGATTGGCATACAAACAAATATATTAAAAAGGAGTACAAAAAGAACTACAGTTTTCCACCAATTGTATTGCAGTGTGAAACAGAATATGCAAAAGAGCTTTCATCCATGTCTTCTTCTTCACCTTTGGATCTTGCTTATCCGTATGTGTACTTCCTATGTTTTATTTTCATGCATTTTCTATTGGTTCACTTTAACAGCCACTCATTTTTTGTGTTTAAAAAAAACGCGTCTCTTTTTTTTTCTTTAGCGTTTTGACGAGGTAAGTTACATGGAGGAGAGACAAGACGAGAAATAAGGTGGGTAGGTTAAGGTAGGTTAAAAACAAGAAACAACTATTTTTTCGTTTTTTTTTAGCGTCTTTTTTTTTTGTTTTGTTTTGTGGGTTCATTGTAACTAAACTATTTACATTTACCTTGGGATGATTCCAAGGAGTATAATGTCCAAGTTCAATGGCATTAGGATGACTTGGTGGAAACTGTTATGCACCTGTAATAATAAGGAAGGGGTAAAAACACCCATTCCATGTACAACGAACAGTTGATAATAGATCGGCTTTGATGTAACTATAAGTCAGTGGTACGAAGCCGACTCATTATAATTATAATGGTTTTTATGAATGAACATGTCGATGCTTTTTCTATTGATTACATAAGCATATTTACAAATATATATAAATATATATATATATTATCCTCACTAGTGCTACTCTATAGTATGACACTTTGCAAATAATGGTTGATAAAAAGATTTGCTTTCCAGCTACAATGCTGTATAAAGAAAGTAAAAGTCTATTTGGGATAATACAAGTTGTATCATATAAAATGTTCCAAATGAATAAACATTCTTTTTTTTTTTTAATTCATATTCACTTGTAATCTGCTAGAATAGCATTATACTTTGCTGTGATTTATTAAAGGATATCCAATTTGTTAATATATTTTATTGAAAAAACACACACACACACACTTCAAATTCTGGATTTTAATAAGGGACAATTTTCCAATTTATTCAAATCAATTACTTCTTTTCTTTTTCTTTCCCTTTCTTTTCTTTAAAAACTCAAAAAAAAAATGACATTTAACGAATTTGCAGGTTTGGTACCATATACAAGAAAACAAACAAACAGATACTTCCCTTTAAGTTAAAAACTAAAGTATGTACTTAGTTATCTTACAGAGCTTACTTGATAATGAACCACAAACTGTTCCGTCTGAATCGATCATTCGAAATATTTGGGCTGAATCTCATACTCTACCTGCTACTACTTTTCATAATGATAAATTTAAAAACCTTGGTATATATATACACACATCATGCTAATATATATATGTATACTAAATAAAGGAACAATCCATCATAAAGGGCTCAATGTATTAAAGAAGATCACTTCTCTATCTACTCAAAATACACCTCAAAGAGCTATGTGTAAGTCCTATATATATCATTACAAGCACCACTTAATGAACTCTCCTTTTTTTTAACTTTAGTGTATGAAGTTGCCTATCGTATGATTCTCTCTCATGCTACATGGTTGGATGAAAATCTAATCAAACATATCTGCATCCTCTCTGATATTCTTAAAGCATGGGCGGAATGTAACAAAGATCCTTCAGATAGCATATTACCTACCTTTGAGAGACTATTGGATCAAGTTGGTGCCCCAACTGATGCATTATCCTATGAGATTATCATGAACAGCTATTTAGTCCAAGCTTTTTTCGTAGGTTTCATTATTTATATATCAATGTTTTTTTTTTCTTACTTTATAAATGTGATACTCTTGTAGGCTGCAAAATCAGACCTTAGTGACAAGTCATTAATCTATTATAACAGGGCTTTAGGTAAGGTTGAATACTTGTTTGCTTTGATTGAAGCTGATTTTTTTTTGTATATGCATCAGATATATTGAATCTAAACTCACAAGAACTACAGGAGTTAAAGGTTTTGTATGGGTTTATATTATAAGTGGCATCCACTAATTATTGTTTTTCTATAAGATCAATTATGTTTATAACTATTCATTGAAAATTGCATTGGAACTTTGCAGCAAAGGTTACGATTGTGCTGTTCGTTGGCTTAATAATACTGTCCGTCGCTTAAAAGAATGCAATGTATCAGTGCAGGTAAAAAAAAGAAAAAAAAAAAAAGAAAAAAAGGACGTTAAATAATACTTCCACACATAATGAGATACTTTATTTTTTGGTTTTCAGAAAAGCATTGTTGATGCATTTATCGTGTGCTATCAAAATATCAACGATGAGTTATCATTTCAGGACTTGAAGGAGTCATTTGAAATACTAGAAGTTACAGTGAGTTCTATTTCCATTATGCAGAAAAAAAAATAAAAAACCACTATTCATTTGTTTATTTATTTTTCTTTTTTTTTTTAAAAAAAAGGAAGTAAAGGATGAACCAAACTGTTGTCTTTGTCTCATTTTAATCATATCAAAGCTATCTCACAAAGTAGAGGATTACAGAGATAAAATGAAAGACCACTTTTTGAGAATAGCAGAAGCAATTCGCATTAACGAGATATTCGATTTGGCATAGTAAAGTTCAAATATGTTTTTTTTTTTCTTTTTTCACAACGTATTTATGATATATATTTTTAGCTTTTCGAAAGCAATCAGAGCAGCTTTTCATCATCTAAGGTTGTTATATATATCCAAAGTTTCCTGTTGTTTGACTAACAATTTTTTTTAAAAATAGTCTGGAAATTGTAATGGAAGGAGTTGATTTGATTATTCATCGTTATCGGGATCAGATCACTGTCGGAAAACTGTTACTCTACAAAGTCCATCTCTTTACAAAACTTCTTCATGAAAATTATATCCTATTTGATTATAAAATTATGCTAAAATCAATTATGGATGGTTGTGATTTTTTACTATTATTATTATTTACCATTATGCATTACGATATTAATATAACATTGTCTTGATAGGTGTCATGATTGATAAAGAAGAAATTGAACCAATAGACATGGAATGTATTCAATTGGTAATGTATTTTTATTTTATTTTTCCCTCGATCTATATATTTTCATTAGTTTTTATCGTTAAATGGATGCTTTCTATTTAGCTTTGCTGGAGGACTGGTGATTATTACCTAGAGGTTACTATTTCATATAAAAATAACTTGATGGCGTCATTTTTTTTTAAAGAAAAAAGCTGGTGTAAAATTAATATAAATATAGAGGACTAAATATGACGAAGCATATGATTGGTTTAACTATTCGATGCAATTTTTTGTGCCTTCAGCTCGAAACAGACACAATAAGGCAGAACTTGCAGAGTATGTCGAAAAATTAAAAAAATAAATAAAAGAAAAATAGCAATCCATATAGACTAACCACTCCATTGATAGAAAATTGGCTATTTGCTGTGTTGATACTCGTCCTATGGTGGCATTTGATCATGTCGATACTGGATTGGATGGCAAAAGAACAGCTCTTGACTATTTGCTACTTATTAAATACTGTGTGATAAAAAATAATGACACTCCAAAAGGTAAATAATAAAAAAAAAAAGAAAGAATAGCCAAATTGAATATTATATTTAATGATCTGTAATTAGCAACTCAACTCATTGATGAACTGATTGGTTCAGAAGATTTTGAGCGAAAACTTTTAGCAGATGTTATTTATTATATTCAAAAGGTAAAACAACAACAATAACAACAAAAAATAAGTTTAAATATGATTTATCTATTTATTTATATCAACATCAAGTATAATGGGGATACCAGCTTATTGGAGCATCTTTTTAAAAAAGTAATGGAACTAAGCGCAAGAAACAATGGACAAGTATTGGAATTAGTGACAATCCATCTTTCTGTCTTTATTTTAAGGTAATGGTTGAGCAATTCTATTGAAATAACGTAATATTAATACCTATCAAATGGTGTAGATGTCTTGCGGAATCTACATCAAGCAAGCAAAATCAATACAAGTAAAAAAAAAAAAAAAAAAACATCGTACATCATCTCTAATTTTCTCCTTTCTGTTCTTATTCGATCCTGTTTTTTCTTTTTTAGATTGGATTTTCCCGCTATTGGTGAGTTCATGAAACAGATTTGCGGACTTCTCTGTTCAGATGAGGAGATCGAGGATTATACTGCACAGGATGAATTGACACTAAAGGATGATTTGGAATGGTTATTCAAAGCGGGTAATACATTGTCTATTTCTATGCATCGGTTTTTTACTCACTCAATTGACAGCTTATCACCTCTGCCAACACTTCAAAGAGGATCATGACTTGTATATCAAGTTTTTAGACATTATCAACTGGGTACACCTTTTTATTATTATTATTCAAATGATCCTCATATATTTAGCACTGATATATCTATATACCATAGACATCAAACTTATTTGACAAGTTTCAATATTGTTCAATGAATTACACTTGTGAACACCTTTATATCATTATCTACACAAAAATGGCATTATTCTACTCATTGGATGAAGAGGTAGTATTATTTTAGATGAATAAGACTCTATTGTTGAAACATATTTTTATAGGAGAAGGAAAAACAAGGCTATTACTGCATTTCGTTGGAGTCGTTAAAATCACTAAGAGAGAGAAACGATCATATGAATTTACAGATTAGATTCTATGAAATTGAAGTTTTATTACACCAAGGTTTATATGATGTTGCATGTGATTTAGTCAAGGTAAAAGGAACTTGGGTATTTTAGCATATTATTTACTGCAACAACTAAAGTGAATGTCTATAGGGATATGCTAAAAACAAGGATTGTAAAGATACTCTATTGGAAAAAATGACAAGTAAAATCTTTGGATATTGTAAACTCGTTTTTAAAAAAGCGAGATGACTGATAAATAATTTCACTAGATATGATCATTCAAGACAAAAAATGCTCTATTCCAAGTAATGAATCTAATAGAGAAAAAGAAAGAATGGATCGTTTTTTTTTTTTTTTACTAACATTTGTATTTAGCTTCGCTTATTGTGTTAAAGGTATAATGAATAACAACTATTTATAAATGAAAATGCTCTCATCATTTCTCTAAAATTGGCTATAAAGCATATTCAAGGTTACTACTTCGGTACTAATAAAGTAAACAGCTATGCAAAATGGACCAATGTGCTTGTATCACATCTTGAGAATGTTGGAGAACTTGGCAAAATCTATGAAATTATTTATGAAGCATCATCCGTAATTCAAGTACACAATGTAAAGTAGCCAAAAAAAAGGTATATTTATTAAAAAATAAATAAATTTACTAAATGATTCTATAAAGAAGGAATATCCACAAGATGAGTTATTTTATTTGTTCAGTATTGCTTGGAACCAAGGAGTCATGCGCTTTGAGAGAGGAGGTAAGAACCTATACTGTGAATTAGCCATGGTGCTATCCGCTTTCATTCAAGGACAAGATAACATTATAAAGCAGGTATATTAGACTCTTTCTTTTATTGCTGTTCTATGGGTAGCATGTTAATCATTCACTTATTTGATAGGTGAAAGATCAATACTGTGAAATGATGAACTATTAGCTAGTAAATATATCTTGCTGCAGTCAGATTACTTTTGCTTGTTACCAAAATGATAATAGTAATAATTAAAAAAGCTTATTTAGAGGACTTTATTTATCATCATATAAGACTAAAGTTGATACTTTTGTGTTTTTGATAAATAAAAAAAAATAGCATTGTGACGTTTTTGATTCTAATAACAAGAATCAACACAATTGAAGAGGGGAAAAACATTTAACGTAATACTATTTTGGATTCTTTTTTTTTTATTTGAGAGAGTATTTTAAATAACTGGGACTCATCATTGAAGCATACCACTCTCAAACGACCTCGATCCACAATAGCCTAACACTCCAATATATTGCAAATCAATATTATTTCCACGGTCTGCCCTTAGTAGTTTTATAAGCATATACTTTCCAGAGCTAGAAACAGAAAAAAAAACGAGACGGGTTTAATAGGGTCCTTTTTTTTGATTTTCATTCAGCATATTTTTTTTTTTTTACCGTTCACTAATATTAATTATACTCAATTTATCATCTGATAATGAAAACCATGCAACTGGGTCCGTGCTCTTGTTATCATCGTGGTGGTTTATAAAGTCTTGTTCAGTATAATGATCAAATTGCTGAGTATCTAGTTTAATGTGTAAGAATATATTTGAACCTATGTCATTAATAGTGTATATATTTACCATTTACGTCTATTTCATGGTTGGAGATAAAAACGAGACCCTCTTTACCTAGTGCGTAGTACGTAAGTTATTTATTACAGGTATGTTGGATCGTTTTTTTTTTATTTTATTTTATCTTACATGGCGCTGTATACCTAAAGTAGCTAAAGATTAATATATCTGCCTCAGTCACTCTTATATCGCCTTACCCTCTTTGAGGAGCTTTAATAACAATCCGTGATATAATACAGCTCCTGTCTACATCTATTCCACTTTCCAAGTATCCACAATACTTCATTAGAATATTGACGGGTCCTTTTCTACCGGAACTATTTTTACATATATTAAACAAAGTATAGAATAGATGACTTGAGTGATAAATATACCAATAAACTGAACTATCATTTGATAAAACGTTTTCTACACCATACATCACTCTTCATTAATATGTATAAATACCAAGTTAGCTAATTGAAATACCAAGTAGATATGCATCACAGTTACCCAAATTGACCACCATCCTCATAAATAACTCCAAAATCCAATAATCGATTACTATTGCAGCATAAACTAGACACATCAATTGCTTTTTCATCTGTTGTGCAATATTGATCATTATAAATAGTTCGACCGGTGATGGGAATACTTCTTGTCGGTATTGGTGTTGGTGGATAAGTGCACTCTTCGTTCATTATATCTGAAGGACTGAAGAACTCGGGTTCGTCTCCTTGAGTGAGTTGCGAGTTGTAGATTTCATCAAATATGGAGGGTGCTAAAATGGGTGATAACTCTTCAATTGGATAGTAATCACTTGCCATTATTATATTATCAGTCATTATTAGTAAAAAAGAAAAAGATAAAGGAAAAAGAAGAGAGAAACAGGAAAAGTTTATTTTTTTTGTCTTTTCCAAATAAAGAAAGTATCGTGTTTAAGACATGCATCATCATTAGCAAAAAAGTGATACACACACGTCAAAAATTGTGTGTGTGTGTGTGTGTGTGTGTGTGCATCGGTTATTTATTTATTTTTTTAAAATTAAAAAATAATTCCTCGGGGAAGGTCTACTTTATTAACATTGAACTATAAGCGAATATATAAAAAGTGGTATAATAATATTATCGTTCTGAGTGGAAAATGCCTCAAGCAGCCCTACAGAGTAATAGACATATTATTATTATCCTCTCTCTCTATTTTGTTATTAGTATACTATACCTGTAAGTGATACTACAAAGAGGTAACTTAACCAACCGCTTGGACCAGCCGAAGCAATGAAACGAGTGGCATCATCTACACCAATGAGTGCTGCACTATAAACAATAATAACTGAACTAACAAATACAGCTACAATAAAAGAGGCTGTGCCTTCAACTGTCTTTTTCGTGCCAGGCCATCTATAACGACCAAACCTCTTTCCTACAAGTGAAGCCTACATGCCAAAAAAAGCTGGTTAAATTCACCGTAAATAAAAAGTGCCATTATTATCCACTTACAGCAGCATCTCCAAATCCTAATGACAAAACACCAGACAAATTTGCCAATACATTTGTGCTTCCAAGCCAAACAGGACTTGCGCAACCCAACAAGAGATAAATATGACTTAGAATAACAGGTCCAAGGTCCCGATTATCAATAAATTCGGTTAAAAATACGTGTAGATTTTTTCCCCATGGCCAAACAGCATAATAGCGGAGATATTCAAGATAAATAAATGCAGAAAATGCAACACCAAATGCCAAACGTAAAAACGAGAGCTATTTTATACTTACATTAATCTCCCTCTCTCTTGGTGCCTAATCCTTCTCTTTGTTTATCTTACCTCAAATAAAATACCAGGAACAAACATAATCACTGCAAGTGCATGAAACAGCTTTCTCTTTTTATTTAATGAGCTCGTCAGATATTTACCTTCTGCACTATTTGTAGGCGTAAAGAAAGGTTGTTCTGGCTGAGATGAGGGTGGAACAAAGTCTAATACAAGCACCCAAATTACGACTGTGGTGATAACCGTAAGTGACCAATAAAGACACAGGAACATACGGGAAGGTGATGTATACAAGAAATCAAGTGTCCTATGAATATATAAATATTAAAGACCCTTGGTTAAAAAAAAAAAAAAACAAAACAAAAAAACAATCATCTGACTTTACCACATGAATGGATTTTCTCCAGTTACGTTTCTACAAATCGGTGCAATAACAAAAAACACAATAAAACCAGTCAATAAATAAAATAAAATGGCAATGACAAGTCGTGGATTCTGGAAAAATGGATTTGTCGAGGTGGAAGAAGAAGGTCTTCTCCAAAAAGGTCTTTGAGCAAGGCGACGTGATTGGCGTAATAAAGGGTAGGTCAAGATACCAATTAATATCATACCAACAACAAGTGCATGGATCAGTACCATGCTTGGTGAGATGTCACTATATAAGAGGTAACTAGGAAGATTGTCTGGATTGTACTACATTCATAACGTTAGTTTACAAAATTATCATCAGATGCACACAAAACAAATACATTACTGCAGTGTAAATATACTCCAAAGCACCATACACAACCACAGCAGCCGCTTGTGAAATAACGCACATTTCACCAAGTGTAAAACTCTTCTTTAGCGACACCACACAGATATATAAAAACCATTGAAACATGGTGATGGAGATAATGCTCATATTGGGGGTCACTGTGAGAATGGGTGCTAAAGGGGAAAGTCGGGTGATCAGTGTGGTAAACAAACCAGATACCAAGATGCTAGAGACAAACAATCCTCTTTTGCGAATCACTCGCTTTAATGGATGCAAATATTCATTAACGAAAACAAGTGCCAACAGAACCAGACTCATCAATAGCACCAATTCTAATCTCACCTGGAGGTAAGCTACATTTATAGTAGAATGATGGAATAAGTTCTTCCCCTTTATTTTTCCTTGATCTTTCATAATCACTAAGCTCCTTTCTATTGTTATATTTACCAATGCGATACTCCTCTGCTGACTTTCTTGATGCATCTACCATCTTTGATGCTGCAACCATCGGTAATAACAACACACCACAAAGCAATCCATCATCCGCATTTACTCTATTGGGTGTATAATAATTCTAGATTTAATTCATATGTAAAAAGAAGGGTGATTTATGCAAATCTACTTTACCTAAATGAGGATCTACTTGCACCAAATATTCTATTGGGTGATTCAGAAGTGGAAACATGAAAAACCTTCCTTGATTTCTTATTATCGTCCTTTTTCAGTGCCGAATCAGTCTGTTCATCCGATGAAGTTGCGGACGATGAATTTTCGTGTTTCTTGTGAGCTCTTTTTTTAGAAACATGACAGAGAAGCAACATAAAACCAATTATACCAATCCATCCTACACATATACACATGAATTAGAACGCTCTCTCTCTCTCTCTC
>MU622640.1:0-10769 GCA_025399235.1 Backusella circina FSU 941
ACTGACGAATATCCCGTCATCACTTCTTTTTTCCCCTTATTTATAACACGATCAATATCTATATTTATGGTTAAATTGAAATGGTGTAAATAAATTGATGTTTCAATATGTGACAATAAGAAGAATACATGTTCGTGTTAGTGATAATACTTCAATAAAATCTGTTCTATTAGCATATGTAATTGTTTTTTAATGTAAATAGAAAGTTAAAGAGAAATAAGGAAGGGTTTATAGTTTGAAGTATGTATTTAGAAATAGAGGCATGAAGAGTTGATAAGAACCTGTCAGATCATAATTTACTAGAAGAGAGGAGGAGAAAGGGGGTTATTATTTATTACGCCATCGTTTAGTTTTTGATCGTGAGTATCGTAGACCGCAAGCATTACATAGACTTTTTTTACGTGGTATATAAATGCGCATGTTAATATTTAATAAAGCAATGTCTTAATATATATATATATTGTTTTAAAACTTACGTTTTGTGACCATCAGGACCACGCCTCCATTCAGGGCTGGTGTTTGTACAACATCTAGCACAGACTTTTCCACTTCTCTCACTGTTTCGTCTTTCTGTAGCATCTGTAGATAATTCTAGTCTAAATCTTTGGAAAGATCCAATACTATTTGATTCAGGACTTAATCTTTCCACCTCTTCCTTTAATTTAATTAACATACTGCTTTCCATAAACAAGAAAGAAATAGTAAACAATGAAAATATTTTAATTTTACCATGATTATAATAAACATGAGATAAGTAGGGATATATTTGTCGTGAGTAATCGCTATTTTCCGAAGTGACTTGAAAACATTCAAAAATGATATCTCTATAAGGAATCATAATACGTTCAAAATGACAGGAAGAATACTCTAGAAACGGTGCATTTGTGTTCCCGTAAAAGTGTCGAGTACAACACGGATCGTTTGTGTGTGGCGTGTGTAGACTAGAACTACTTTTAAATTCTTTCAAGGTTATTTCGTTTCCAATTGCCTGAACAATATCTATGTAAGGATTAGAGAGTGGCCATCTAAAGAGTCTGGTGTGCGCTTCTTTATTGACGATTTGAAATAGTCTAAAGGAAAATTGTTCGAAATTGCCATTATCTAATCGACATTGTTGTTGACGCTGCCTTTGTTCGAGTAAATTAACTAACTGTAAACTATCCTATGTATTAAGTTGGTGATTTTTTTTTTTAAAAAAAAGAAAGAGCCTTATCTATAAGGTTAGGATTAAAACATATTTCAACTTACCAGGGCTATAGAACCACTTTCACCTTGTGATACCATAATATGGTTATGACAGAACGCTAAACAAATTTGGTATATGTATAAAAACAATAAGGTATACGAAAAACAGGGGCGTTAATTATAAAAGCTTACTTGTGGAATGAAAGAACGAAAGGAGTGTATTATCGCTTGCAGTATATGTAACTAAATCAACGATATCCCATTCCGATTCACTATCTTGATTCTTGGACGAAAGGGTCATATACTAGATCACAAATAGCTTAATAAAAATAGACATGTTTTTCCATATATACATATATATTCTGCCTTCTTATTTTTAGTACGTTTACAGGGAGGGGGTTGGCTTACATTGTGTTCTAGAAGCTGATTATTTTTAAAATACATCTCAGATTGCTTAGAATGAGTCGCGATTTGTTTTAGAGAGCGAAGGCGACATCTTGATAATAGTTATTTTTTAATGTTGTTAATAATAGATATTTTTTATGTATCATGATCTATAAAGTGTATCATGAGTTACCTTGTGACGGAACCAACCAATGTCTTGACCTGCACAAAGCTTGACAGGTCAGACTTTGCAAGTTCTATTTCATTAGGATGCATGAATTCAAATAAGGAGTGGTCTATCAGTAAGCTATTGATTGTTTGATCGTTTATTACAGATATTTTTCCAATGGTTGAAGGAATGTATAGGAACTTTAGGTCATCTACAGAAAGTAGAGCCCAAAAGCAGAGTTTCGTAGTCATTTTTCTCTCTCTTTTTTTTTTCTTCTTGTTTTTATCGATAGGTAGAGATTATGTGAATGTTTATATCTTTAGAAGTATATAGAACCTGTTATTATTATTATTTGAAGTTTACTTACCTACTGAATATGTATTATTGATATTTTGGAAGCGTAGTTTTCTTTTAATAATAGAAAAAAAAAAAAAATGAGAGGCTTATGTATTTAGTTATTTATTTCCCCTAATAATTTAATAAATCAAAATAAAAGAAAAAAAGAAAGAGAACGAAATGAGAAAGAGATATATATAAATAGGCTGAAAAGTAAAAGAGAGAAAGGGAGAATAGAAGAACAAGGAACAAATGATAAATAGAACAAGGTGTATAATATATGATTTGTATATCTGTATTTGTCTATTAAGAACACCACATAAATGAAAAAAACATGGTGATCATGAGATTAAATGTCATCTCAAAACTTAATATTATTGTAATGTATTTAAAAAAAGACTTATTCTTACATAAATAGTATTTTTATTAAAGAGAACATTTAGACCATCCAAATGTGTAAACAAAGCAGTTGTAATTTGGCTGAGCCTTTCTATTACAATGTTATTATTACTTAATAAAACAAATGTCATTATATTCTTATCGATTTGATATTTTAGCAATTAAGATGTTTGCCACATCGATGCAAAAAAATTTAAATCTGGGAATTAGTTTTGAAACTTTACCAGTTCCAGGCGTTTCCTTTGTGTAATATTTTAGAGTCAAATAATATAAACATAGAAGAAAGAATAAAAAAAAATAGGAGTAAAAGAAAAAAGGAGCTAAGAAAGGAATAAGCTTCAGGAGATTATGGTACAATTTACTTTTGTTTTTGTTATTGTTTTTCGTATTGTTTGTTGTTATATTGCGCAGAATTCTATAAAGTTCCGCTCGCCGATAGTTATTATGTCTGTACAATCAACGCCATTCATTTGCTGTTGGTTGTTGATACATCTTTGTTGTTGGCGGTGGTTTTCTGTATCCTCGGCCTGTATGCTAATGGTATGTAAACTACTACAGCCATTATTAACAGCTGTAGAGTAACTGGGTAGTTTTCTACCTTCTTTTAAGGCAGTGGAATAGCTAGGAAGATCACTGTCGTACACCGGCTTTAAGCGAGGTGTAACTTTAAAAGGGGCACCGATACAGATCGATAGACCATTTTGAAGATAAATTAGTAGTCTGGCAAAGTGGCAAATAGTTAAAAAGGGGGATTCAAGGGCATGATTAAAATTATCCTTCTGAATCTCTTGATTTTTCTTCTTCTCCATCATATTACTTTCTTTTTTTAGACATGCCAGTGGGAATGAGAATCGAATAGGTGTATCAAAAGGAGGGTTAACATAGGTAGATGGTGGATTGGTGTTAGTTACTAACCGACGTTTAAAGTCAGTACTATGCGTAATATTAGTATTATATGATATTAATAAATTGCAATGATTACATTTGAATAAGGGCCAAATCTAATAATATTCCATGTTAACTAAACAAAAAAAAAAGGACTATTTACCATGAACTATCATAAAAATAAATCTCTTCTTGGATTACATCCAAGTATATTCTATTTATTTTTACACAAGGTGAAAAGCAGTGGAATACGCCATCAAATTCAATCGAGTCACCAAGACAAACCCACTGCGGGATTTGAAACGACCAACTCAAGACACCTGATCGTTTACCAACCATTTCCAGTTGAGGAACACGAAAATCGGGAGTCGTTGCCATGCTTTTAGGAACTAAGGTTTTATTCACGTGTATTATTTTATTCACACTTTTGTTTTTTTGAAGTTTGGATGGCATCATTAAGTTTGCGGAAACGCTATATGTTATTTGACAGAATTTGGATTGAAAGGAAGGACAAATATAACTTGGGATGGAAAATTCAAAGTCTATAAACAGAAGAATTATAAATTAATGGACTAATCAAAACAAATAGTTTACCTACCCAAGTAAGTTAAACCGCCTGGCAAAATATCACTTTCCAAAAGTGTTTTGGTAAACTTCTTTAGCGTTTTTGAAGCACTCATTCGTTCACTGAAGAGTCCATTTGTTTTCTTCCAATCGAGATTAATCTGACCTTTGAATTCCAATTCGATCTTTGACGTTTTGACAGGTTGAGTTGTAGCTACTCGAACTTTTCCTTTTATTTTTTTTTCCTTGGCTGTTAATCCATGGAATACTATTTTATCAGGAATAATAATGTCAAATGCGATAATTTTTTGCTTCATTTTGCAAGGTATTTTAGCAAAGTGAATGATAAAGAGGCAACTAAATATAATAATAATCAATAGAAGGACAAGGGCAAGCAAGCAGAAGAACAGCGTGATGATATTATTAAGAACAATAAAAATAGAAAATGGAAAATAGAAAAAAAAAATAGGCTGCTGCATTATAGAAGGCAGCAGTTGACATCGGTTTTTCCTTTTTTTTTTTTTTTTTTTTTTTTTTCCCTTTAAATTTGCGGTGATTGTGGTCTCTTTATTGTACGTTTCTACCGTAAATCTTGATCTGATTCATCGCCCTCAATAACTTGAAAAAACTGTCTAATTGCAAGAATACCTTGAAAGTAAATGGTAAAGTCATTTATTGTGTTTCATTTTAAGTAAAATAAAGTTTGACAGATGATGTCTGGGGTTGAGAATATTTATTTAATCGTTATGATAAGGTAATTACGCATAAAGAATGGATGAACAAAATCAACTTTGATGTCTAACTGTTTCTGGAAATTACCGAATAGAACAACGTCATGGAAATATATTATACAATAACAATAAAATGTAGTTTCAATATTAGATTGATGCAATAACAAAGAGAAAGTAAACAAATGCAATTTTGAAACACTACCAACTTGAAACAGCTTCTAACAAATATAAGCATTCTGATATTATAATTTTGTTAAAAGCCTGCTTATTATTTGAACCAAAGAATATTATATAAATAGAGAAGAATGGATCTCCAGAACCTAACCAATTCTAAAAATGGCAATTCTAGAAGATCAATTATGTTGCATCAAAAGCAGAACTTTATTTTACAGTTTCAGATTGAATATGTTGTTTTCTCCTTATTTATTTTACCAAAGAAGTTTAAAAAATGCAAGACAAAATTAAAATTATGATCGATTAACCACCCATTTTAATATCAATAATAATAATCTATCAAGCTGTTATCGATCAATCTAGTTTTGCTACATTAGAACAGCGGAGTATTTGGAGTATTTGCGAGTTCTTTCTTTTTTATTGCTTTTAAACCAAATCCCGAAGAGATCAATGAAGTGAAAAATAGGCCAGTTAGGAGTGTTTTTGCTTGACTTATTCATTTACCAAGTATTAAAGAAATTGAGGAAAAAGGGGGAAAAACAATATCCTTTTCTCTAGTATTAAAAATATGAGAAATAGCTAGGAGGTAAAACAACAGAAGATCATCATTTTATGATTATTATTTTCTGGCCAGGATAACAGAATTGCATTTTTTTTTTTTTTTTTTTTTTTTTTTTTTTATAAAAATTTTTTTTTTTTTTTTTTTTTTACAGAACAATTGAAGAAGTGGAGCTGAAGGTAAGATGACTATGCCTTTTGTTGCCATCATGTGAGAATACTGAACAGGCTTGAACCATGTACTGTCTTTTTCAAGAAAATGAGAAAAAGTTTCAAACTGTTGAGAAATATCTTGAAATAAACAGTACAGTATCTACAATGCATTTGGAACGCCTTGCTTGTAAAATCATTTTTAGTTAGGTTATCTAATTTCCCGCCAATACTAATCTCTTTTTTCTTTTCTCTCCTTTTCCCCCAATTCCAGCATTCGATGACCTAAAGCACACAGATGAGAAACCAACTAATTACTATTAATATACAAGTCATCAAAATGCATTTATTTCAAAAATGTTCTAGATATTTAATTATGCTTTTGTAGATTCTAACATTCCACTTATTTCAAAAATGGACTAAAGAACATGCCCTCTTCTTTACCTATCCAACCACTTGTACTTTGGTTAAATTCCATTATCGGAATACTTTTGATAGCCTTTATTCTACTTTTTTTTTTTTCTGGCTTATACAATATGTAAAGTAGAAGTTGGCCAGTGAAATACGGTTAATGTACCTGAATAATGGTACTATATTTTAAAATGTAAAGATCTCCATGATGTTGTTATTATAAGAGAATAGGTAATTCGATTGTGTATAACAGACAGATGTATCAAAGAATAGTTTAAACTACATATACATGATATATCTTCTACACTTACTATATAAAAGACCACTATCCTATTAGGACTGTATGGCCTATTTTAAATGCGATTTAACAATGTAGATTTTAAATAGTCTCAATATTTATAACAGTGGTTAAGCTAATCAAAAAGCTACTTGTACTAAAAACAAAATAAAAAGAACCGTTCCGTTATTTATAATAATAACAATTAGTTTATGAAAAAAATGTTATGATGAAGGCCTAGTAATCCTGGAATGAATAGGAGCATTTCTGCCTTGTGTTGTTTCGTCTAATCTATAATTTGTTGTTTGATGGTATCTATTAATTTTGTTTCCGTTGTTTGTCAGAATATGGATTGGGCCACCACCGGTAGTATGGTCTTGGCTCTCTCCATCTCGTTCTAGACTGATAATTGAGTTTGTAAGGGAATGGGTAGGGCTGCTAGAATAACGCAGATCATTTTCAAAATAAGTATTGCTAGGATGGATAATACTGGATGAAGTTGAGTGAGAACGTGCATGAGATGATGTAGTGGTAGGGAATCCACCACTACTACTAAACATGCTACTACGAAACGTAGAGTCGCCTCCTTGTATAGGGTCGCTGTTAAAAGACGATCGACTAAAGAAAGATGACTGGGACTGAGTTTGCTTATGACGTCTTGTCGGTGGTATATCGTCAAATGGGTCATCCAATGCAGAAGTAAAGGGATTGTTTGAACTTGAGCGAGGCAGCGGATTATCCTCGTCCAGGATCGGTTTTTTGTTTGTGTAATAATTGATTTCTTTAAGCTGTGCCGCAGGTGGAATAACTAATCCGCGTTCAGACAAGGATACTGACGGTTTACTTTGGTGTTCTCCTGTAGACGAAACATAATTACCAAACCCATTGAATTTTGCATCTAGCATAGCAGCCTGCTCTTTCTCTCTCTGAGCCTGTTTTTCCGCTTCCACAATTTCAAAGTCAAAGAGTCGCATGCGAACCACTTGATCTTCATCTCTATCCACTATATCTGTGATATCATTGTTACTATTATCTATAATTCCATGTATGCGTCCACGATAGCCATTCGACGTTGGCCATACGTCGTACCATCGATTAGAATAATCTGAACACCAAGCAGCAAGAATAGGAAAAAATACAGTGAAAAGAGGTACAGAAAACAAACAATAGAGTGAGAACCAGATAATATACTTGAATTGTCTACGAATAATAAAGTAAAACATGTGAAGGACTACAAGTGCAGTAAAGCAAGCCGAGATAATACCATAAGCGAGATTCTTGTAGATAAAGTAACGAATAAATATACCATAAAGATTGGCAATAATTGGCATTGCAAGCACCATATCAACTACTTTGGTTATAGATACAAACCAGTACATGACACCGAGATGCTTAGCAATATGTTGAAATTCGATCTGCGTGTGAAACGTTGCTCTGATGTTTCGAATTTGAAGTGCCTGAAGAGCAAAATAATTCGTTGGAAGGGTGGCATAGGCTACAGCCTCAGGTTCAAATCCTAATCGATGCTGAGGATGAGACTTTAAAAGGACAATGCCAAAATACTGTTCTTCACCAAGTAGTAGCACATTCTCCATGTGAAGTGTATTGGGCTGTGGAGTAGCAAATCCACGAAGAACAGTGGGATGTATACAAATGGGTCGAATAGTAGGATTCGGCAAAAACGAAAGAGTAGTAGTGTATTTTTGACCACTGTCATCTTCTGCTTCTGAAACAACCTCGTCACTCACTTTAAGCCATTTTTGATGATTATCTTGTATATTCTGCAGCTTGATATTGTCATGACTTTTATGCTTTTGTGATCTTATTACACTAGGTTTCGCATCAGACCACAATCTGTACATCACAAAGCCACCATTTAAAGTAGTTACACTACTCACACAAGCTTCATAGGCTAATCCCGAGTAAAAGGTAAGGTAGTTTGGAAATATTTGAAGCATAGTGATAATATTCTCTTCGGGATTGGCGGGACGTACATAGCCATTGATGGCCAGCATCTTTGGGTCCTGCTCTAGTCTTGCAATCATTTTATGTATAACATCAGCCTGTACCTGAGTATCTGCATCCGTTACAAGCATGTATTTTAGTAGACGAGGGTCTATTCCCAATAGGTTATAACACTGATTGAAAAGTTCAAACTCTAATGGTGTAATTCGATTGTGGGCTAGATTCATACAGCGCTCTAAAAAGCTAAGCACAATCACCATAGAGTCACGCTTGCCGCGATTGCCTGGTGATCGTCCAGACATGGTTTCCTTTGGCGAACCCACCTTTACAATCAATAAAAAGGGAACTCTATTACGGCCAGATTCATAAAAACCAGCATATACTTTGGCATAATTGACTCTTCGACTCTTCATCCCTAAAGAAACATAGGGTCGTGGGTCTGGGTCTTTTGTGGAGCTATAACCTAATGCATCAAGCACAGATTTATAATTTTCCTTGGAATCTGTTGCACTCTTCACTACACCGTCACAAACAAACACGAGTAATTTACGATCATCGGGATAACTAGTACGGGCAAGTGAATCAAGCGTCTGACGAATGGCTTCGGATGACTCGGAATAACATGGTATAAATAAGAGTGTATGAGGCCACCTTGATAAGGGAGTGTAATCTGGGGTAGATTTAAACAAGAAACGTTGAACAAATGGGACACGAGACAGGTTTGCAAGATTGATTTTGAATAAGAAGTATAGTAAAAATGCACCCATTGTAGCCCAAAGTGCAGGATTAATACGATCACAACCATCATACTTCTCTGTAGGAATGACACCATGAAAAAAAAGTGTGTACATGCAATCACGCATTTGGTCTGGATAGGCTATCTGCTGATAAAAGTCCTCTGTAATGTCCTTCCCAATATTTGTAAAGAGAAGAATGGTAAGATCAAGCGGTAAGAACATGCGTTCCGTTGCAATGGCTCTAGAATAGGCACCTTTAGCCACACGTACGACATTTGTCACTCCTTCAAGATAGCCTGTTACATCAAGTGCAACACCGTCCAATATGACGAACGCTTGACCAGCGTTTCCTGGATATGGTAATACAGAGAAGTTGTTGTAAATCGTCTCAGGATCAAACTCTAAATCTAACCGATAATAAAACCAATTCAGTTAAGTGCAATGTAATGCAATACTGTCATATTATTATTACCTCCTTTTGTGCCATATTTATCGAATTCTTGAAAGTCTGACTGAGTATAAAAGCAATCAGCACCTGTCTGATTGCGATGCCCTGGAATTGGACAGGATACCAGCTTCCCATCCTGATATAGATAGCCCGAGTCATGTTCAATTCGATACTCGAGCCAATTGGATGCTTGTAATGATCTGTTGAATCCATTTATACAGACTTGCAGCGTATTCTCGTAATAGTCGGTGACGCCAAATGGTCTGTATAACTTCATAAATTGAGGAAATGAAGGTGAGATATCTTGTCGTAGATTTGAATTAACAAATGTAGTCATTGCTGATGAATTGCCATACTTTTTCCAATTGACAATCTTGCCATTTGCAGTTGCAAGTGTTGTTTCGTTTGATCGCACTTCAGAATAGCGATAGGTCTTTGGAGGGTCGCAAAATAGAGTTGAAATATACTCTAGCCAAAAGCAAAATAAAGCTGCAATGAATATATAAGTCCAGAAGAGTGCAAACTTTTCCCTCCAAGCGTTTCTTCTTGCTACAGTAAAATAAGATAAATAAATATACACACTAAACTTTAAATTATTTGTTGTTTTACCTCTTGTGTGTAAACCACCACAGTGAATAAGAAAACAGTCTGGAATGAGTAGCGTACAAAACTTTGTGTACGCTACCCATACAATGCGTCTACATGATGGTGTTGATTCATTGGAAACCTTCATGTATGTTCCAATAATAGCATTAAGGGTAAAAAATATAAATTTTTAACAACAACAACAACAATAATAATAATAAAAAAAATAAAACCAACACTTGTCAAATTGGGCCTCAAAATAAATTGGCTCGATTGCGTCATGTCTCTTTATTGCCTCTTTTAGAGCTGGATTCTAGAATTTCTTTTTCGTTTCCCTTTTCTGTCTTTTGTGTACGTAGAGATGAATTGAAAAGATGCCTAATGATGTATGATATTGTATATTCCGATGGATAATCCCTTTGCATCAAGTCATTCCTTTATACTATCTTCATATGAATGATTTTTAGATCTTGCAATCAACTCTTTTATCTAAATACGATGAATGTATGTGTGTATACTTTGGCGTGCATAACATATTATACAATGATCAGAGCGAGAGAATAGACTCACTTGTTACACATGTGTGTTCAGTTTAGGTTGAGTTGCTCATAAGACCTAGATTTATAGGAAATGTGATCAACTTTATGGTGTAAAGATACAGACCTCTAATCAAGTATTATGCTGAATTAAAAAGTGTATTTTTTATTGTCCAAAAAGAAATGACATTTGTTTATTGTCCTTGATAGTCCACCCAATTAGGTGAATTCATGCTAAATCAAGCTATTTTCTATTTTCAGCAGAGTATTTAGGC
>MU622641.1:0-10684 GCA_025399235.1 Backusella circina FSU 941
GAGCTAGAGAAGAAGCTTTCAGAAGAGAAATCAAAGATCACAGAGCTAGAGAAGAAGCTAGTGGAAGAAGGAAAGGTGATTGAACCTAAGCCTGCTAGTCATACTTCCGGAAATAAAGAAACTTCATCTGAAGATGCTCGCTCTGAGACCGTTAGCGAATCAGAAGTATTCGAGAAACAGTTGGCTAGAGCACAGCAAGAATTGGCTTTATTAAAGGTAAATGTAAATCAATATTTATATCGTCTTTGCTTATACTGACGACCTTTTCATTTATAGAAACGTCACAAAGCTGTATTAGCGCTAATGCATGCATTCCAAAGCAAAAAGGTATTTATTTTGTTATTTTTATAAAGATATGAAAAGCGTTAATAGTCTCTTTTTTTTTCCAACAGAAAAAATGTGAAAAAGAATTGGAGGAACTTAAAGCAGCCCAGCCATCTGAGATCAAGGGGTCTGCCAAAGATGCAAAAATGATTAAAAAGCTTCAAAGTCAAGTAGATGAATTGACTAAGTTTGTATCAGATGGCCAATTGGAAAACAATAGGCTCAAAGACATGGCCTCAATAGCTACGAATCGTAGTAAAAAGTTGATAGAGGAGATTAGCAGCATGAAGAGTCAATTGGAAGAGGTAATAGTCAAAAAGACCAGAACCGCAGCAGCAAAAGTTCCACCACCAACCACTGCTACCCCCACTCCTGCAGCACCTACCGAAGAGGCAAAATTAGGAGATAAAAGAGCAAGAGAAGAAGGAGAGTTAGAGGATGGAGATATCCCTACAAGAAACGTGCAACCCCATCTTACATAAAGCGTATATTCACCCCCGTTCAACATCATTACTGTTAACATTATATATCCATATTTTAAAATGAATTAAAAATTAAAAAATGATTAAAGTGCAAAAATTGACTATATACTTTTAAAATGTTTTTGATGGATTTTATGGTGAATATATGTATATATGCTTGCAAGCATGACTTTTATAACTAAAAAAAAAAAAACAAGATCTTAGTAAACACTTAAAGAATAAAGTGGAAAGCATGAAAGATGACTCACTGTGTATACATAATCAGATACAAATTGATCAATAACAATAAAAGGCATTGATAATAAACATACTATTATATAGAGCCAAAGCAACAATAGAAGTATAAATATGCAAAAAAACTTCATTGGCTTGTTAACATTAATATCAACCTTAATACAAGTAAAATTAGATGGTCACACTAATCAACCAACCATCAAGTATGGAATCATCTTATCATGATAATGTTGAGGGTATATAATATAATTTGGGTATCCCTGTAGAGTAATTATGTGATGGACCATGGTCAAAGCCTGATTCAACAGTGCGTGAGGTAATTGAACATCATTCATACCAAAAACTATCATAGATAGCATAGCCAGCAAACAATTACAATCTGACTTGATCTTTATTGCATACTCTCTTTTTATATCCAGCACTAGAAAAGTGGTAGTTATCTTATCTTTGTTATCATATCCCGGTTTTTCCTTTAATCAATGGCACTAAAAACATCACTAAGTTTAAACCTTATTGATATGTATCAGGTTTACTTTCTCTATCTCGAATTTATTTTTTATAAGTGAATTAGTTACAATAATCTTGAAATGAATAAAGTAGATTGTTCAATTCATCCAAAGATCCATAGATAAGTACTTGGATGTATGTTTTTTTTCGCGATCAAAAATACTAACACTAGCAGCGATAAATATAATTCTCCTGCCAAAGCTGTATAGGTATATTTTTCATCTAAATTAAAGTTTTCTTAAGGGGTGCCCAAGAAGGGTATAATTTTGAGAGCTTGAGCTAAAATATAACCATAGACCCTTTTGTAAACAATCGACACGTTCTTCACAATACACCAATCAAGCCCCTTTGTAAACCAGCTCCCCGGGTCAGAAAATATAGAAAACCTTTTTGAAATGGAAGGAAAACCTTACAAATCAAATCAAATCAAAATGGGCTTTTGTATGACAAAAAGAAAATTCCTGCAAGAATGGATGTTTCAGGGGGTGAACTGGATTTCATTTAGAGATCCACAGAAAAGATGAAGAAAAATTACTTTTGTCCTAATGTATTGTACCAAAAGGATTTGATCATTTGTTCACTAAATATCTTCCTTCTCTATATACCCTTCGTTTGCATTAAAAAGAGCCCTTGGAAGCTAAATTTTTAATACCAAATATCAATCTTATATTTTTTCAAAATTTTAAACCGGGAGACTTTTGATATACCTGTACGTACAGTAAATGAGAGCCGATAACGTTGATGGACAGCAGGCGCCGAGAAGAATCAATGCGAAATGCTACAATACCATGCTACCGACGACATGACTATCATCCCAGCAGTCATAGCTAAACCTTTTTCTCCATTGGAAAAAGTGTCACCAGAAACTTTATTGTGTGCGAATAATATCGACTTTCTTTTTTTTCGGGTTACTTATCATTATTTGAACGCTCTATTTATCGAGATACAGTAGTGAGAAAAAAAAGAAGACATGTAGCATTTTGGGGGGTACCAGTCCACGTATTGAAAGATATTCATGTTCAGCCATGGTAAAGTCGGTACCCTTCGATAACAGTGGATCGTGAATGAAGTTCACTCCATGTGAGGTACGCGTTTTTTTTTGCCGTGTCTGAAATGTGAATTTGCATGATAACAACCACATATCATCCGAGATACCATACGTTGAAAGGGACGGAATCCTTTTGATATCGACCATATTTAATTAAAAAAAAGAGTGACAAAAAAGTGAAAGAAGAGGGTTTTTTTTTCTTCAACTTTTTGAAAAACAGTAAAAAACAGTATTAAGCGACATTAATAAAGCAAGTTAGCTATTATGGATAGATCGTTTTTTTTATTAAAATGTTAAAACCAAGGTTAAACATTAGACCGACAAAGCATTAAAATGAATTATGGGATAGCTATGACATTACTCCTTAACAATATGTCTATTAGGCTTAAGACACGCCTCTTCTACACCAGGAACGATTTCGACCTTAATACCTTCCCTTTCCAACAATCCAATACCTTCACACTGAACAAGATTTGGTGGTTCTCTCACACCAACCACAACACGGGCAATCCCAGCTTCAATGATCCTACTTGAACAAGGTCGATTGCCAGAGAGACGAATAGAACACGGCTCCATTGTAGTATACATTACACCACCTTTTGCTAATTCGAGTGAATCAAGTTTTGCTAATGCACATTCTTCGGCATGGGTGTTTCCTGGTAACTCACGCGAAAATCCTTTGCTAAGCACGACATTGTCCTTGTTCACTAAAACGGCACCAACACAATACGCTTGGGGTGCTGGAATGGATTTGTTGGCTTCTTCAATAGACTCCTGCATGTAGTATGCATCTTGAGCATCGTTTGTATAAGGAGTTCCGTAAGGATCGCTCATTTTTTATGTATTTTGGAAAAAGAAAAGAAAAAAGGACCAAGTATAAAAAGTAGCACTTAATTTTAGATTTGCGCATGTCTACATATATTTTGTATTATAAAGTTGAGCGCAGAGCAATGACATGTGTATTTTATGATAGTTTTGGACATGATTTAACAACAAGATTTTATTTAATATATTTATAATACTTTTTTATGTTATTTCTTTTACAGTTCTAAGTTTCTTTTGTGCTTTTTTGTTTGTTTTTTATTTAAAGCTTGCTTTAAGCTTCCAAAAGGCTCATCAAAACAGCCTGGGTCTCAGCAGCCTCTAAAGCTTGTTTGACTTCAAGATGGTATCTAGCAGCTTGGATCCAATCTTTTGCTAAACGTTTGGGCCAGCCGGTAAGTTGGTTCAATTCACGTGTAGCGTATTCAATATTGTCGCGTTTCAAGTGATATTCGGTGCGGCTCAACACTGATTCCACATCACCTCCTTGAACCAAACCTGATTTTTTAAACATAAGATAGGACATTAACAAACTGATGATGTGTGAACCAAAACCACCATCTTCAGGTACAAGAGACACGTGACGGATTTCATCAGCTACTTGTTCGAAACGAGTCATCAATTCACTGACGGAATTGACACCATTTTCAGCCAATTCAGTTGGAATAGCCTTGAGTACGGTCTGAATCAATGCATCGTCCTTTGAGTTGCTGTTCAATGATTTCAATTCGTCCGTGAAGGGCTGTTGCTGCTTGGATGAGATGGCATCTTGGAATGAATTCAAGGTGACATTAATGACGTGGTATTGACGTGCTTTATCGAGTGCCTTTGCATTTTCAAGTGTGTATTTTTCCAATGCGTTAAAACGAGAGGCGATGACATCTAATTTGGCTAATCTGTCCGCTCTTTCTTGCTCTACTAAAAGTTTAACTTGTTTAATAAATCGACGTTGTAATTGCTGACTTTGATCTGCAAGAGCATTGACGCGAGCCTGTTCCAAACGTTCCTTTTGAGCATTTAAATCGGCAGCCAATTGTTCGGCAAATGAAACCTTCATCTCGGCACGAGTTTGTTCAAATTGGTTCTTCAATTGTGCCTCACGAGAGACAATAGTGCTGGCAGCTTCAACATGGGTGTTGGTAATGGTGTTGTAGGCATCTACACGGTATTTCTCAAGATTACCCTCGATTTCCTTTCCCTTTAATGCTAATGCTTCAAGTGACTTTATAATAGCATCCTGCTCCTTATCCACAGCCAAAAATCGGTCGTTCAATGCTGATACTTTTTCTTGAGCTTCCTGGATTACGGTGCGACCCAATCCTGAAAGACCTGTCTCGTTCAAAATGGAGGCCAATTCATGGACAATTTGATTGAGTTCACAAACAGTGGCATTATCAGAAGTAATTGACTGAATGACAATGGGCTGAGGCTTCTCGATGGCCACCGCAACAACAGGGGATTTTGCCTCTTTATCGGATGTCATGCTGATGGTGGTCACTGTTTCTTTGGGACTGGCAGGTGACTTTTCATTAGTGGTGACAGGTACAAGTACCTGAATACCCTCATTGGATTCTGAGGGAAGTTTAGGCGCCTCCCTTTGACCTGTCAATGTTTGATAGGCATCTGTTGCATAGGTAATACCCTCATTCATTGTTTGCTGAACCTTTGCACTATAATCCTTTGCAGAACCTGTATATTGATCTAATGTCTTTTTCCATTCATCGGATTGGTTGATCAAATCATTGTTTTTTTGAATATCATGAATAAACTCGACTGTTTCTTTGGCACCAGGGACATATTCTGTAAAGACTTTTTCGAATTGGTCGTCTTGGGTTGCGTAGTAGGCTGAACCACCATAAGCTGAACCCAACACCACTGTTGTGCCAACTAATTTACCAAATACTGATCCAGACTTTTTTGGTGTAGAAGCAGCGGTGCTTTCGTGACGCTATATTATTACATTAGCTTGTGTTTTTAAAACTGTCTTGAAATGCTCTTCAATTACCTTGATAAGTGTTTGAAAGACTTGTTTAGACGGAACAGTCGAGGTTTTACACAATCTTGTTGTTCTCAACATGACCGAAATTTAAAAAGGACAAAAAAAAAAAGAAAAATAAATGGAGTGGGGAGGGATGATATCCGTCTTTTTTTGCGGTTGTTCAAATATAAAGAAATGAAAAAATGGAAGGGGTGCCAAAGTCTGCAAATCGACAAGTTGCGTGACGCAATTTCCTAAAGCTTAATTTTAATTGGATATTCTTTTCTTTTTGTAAAAGACAACTTCAACTAAGCCATAAGTTGTAAAGATCGCTTGATTAGTATTTATCAATTATTCATGCATTTTATCACCTTTTTCAATAGTAATTGACGGTTTTTTTTCATTTTAAAAACTGGTCTATTGGCCGAATAGCATCAGTTCTTTCTTTTTTCTTACATTCTATCAATTACTCAAGAAAATACTGTAACTCCAAAAAGGATAATAAAATAAAGGTAACTATTGCTGTTTTAACAGTAAAACTTGGATCTTGGGTCATTTTATGATAAAATGGCACCAAGTAGATTGATCATATAACGAGAACAGCATAGAAAGATGACAAGTTGGAAAATAGAAATTCTTGTCTTACAGTAAACAATCGTATTTATATCGAATACTAATTGATATTGTGGAATAGGAAAAAAAAAAAATGGACGACACCATCCTTAAAATTAAAATAAAAGTCAAGATTGACTCAAAAGAAGAAACTAGTACAAAGTTGACTATTACCACTACCACATCTGCTACTAATACAACTGTGACTACTAATATAAGGAATGGGAGTGAAGATATTATCATAAACATTACTTCAGCCATAATGAAGAAGAACGTCTAGATGTAACTTACTCTACTAAAGTAATTCAAATAAACACTATCAGAATACATACTGGGCTACTTAAATGTAAGAATTCTATATCCTATTATTTAATAACCAACACTCAGTTAAATAATTTAAAAGTATTGCACTAATAAACCTTTCCTTTATGAAATTAGAAATTTATCAGAGTTCTTACTTTATATTTCTATCGGTGTCATTTTAGAAACATACTTCCAGTGCACCACAATTATAATATTTTTATTATGTTTATTTTAAATAAAATATATTTATAATCACTATATTGTGTGCAATGATATTAATTTTATTGAAATCGAAAAATCTTATCTACACAGTTATTATATATTCTCTGAATCTATTTCTATAAAATAAACTAATACACCAAGTTTTTATTTCAGTTGAATAAAATAGAAATAGGTAGAATCTATATTCACTGCTGGTACAGATATTTTATGATTTGAATCATCCGGATATTTTAAGCAGAGCTCTCGAGCGGTTAATCCGGCCACATTTGCTTTCATCGTAACATTTCATATAGACATTTTATCATTGACGATGTAGTTAATCATTTCCTTTATTCGATCTTGTGTAATGGTCGGACGAGGTGTTGGCCACAGAAAAAAAAGGCTCCATCCAATAGAAATCACTAGGTTAGGCTTTTAAATGCCTAACCTCTGATCTAACAGCCATCTTATTTACAGCTGGATGCTAACCGATATGCATGGCTGGATTGATACTCACTTTGCGTCTATCAAAGATATCCACAGGTCTATCAAGACGGTACATCAATTACTTGTATTGGGTGATGCCATATTGCTATCACATCTCCTCTAGAAAATGGAAGTACCATTTCCGATCCATCCTTTTTTCATTTTACTCCAGGTTCTATTGCATATATTAAAATACTTTATTACCAAATAAAAGTAAAAAAAACATGAGTCTTTTCCATTATATTAAATCAAAAGGTATCTTCAAACGTTTCTGTATAAACAACATTAAGCGTGCAAATATCTGAAAGGCTAGTACTGTTCATAATACCAGAGTAATTAGCAGGTAACACTTTGATTGAGGTTGGAGACTTCACTCGAGACAAGGCTACATGAAACTTACCATGAGGGAATACAGTTTATCTGATAAATCTAAAGAAGTGTCCTGTACCTGTGGGCTCTTTATTCAAAGTGGTGCTAGGTGTAGCTTTCTTTTTTTTTTTTTTTTCCTCCTTAGATTTTTCTTATTTTTGGAGGTGCTCTAAGTTTTCTAATGCTTATATTGATGACACCATGAGTGAAGATGCAGCCCAAAACTGATTGTGAAGCAGTTGCTCCAACTACAGTTTTATTGCGATCTCTAGTTGATTTTAGGTTGATGTTAAAACCTGATTCCTCAATAAAAAATAGTTTTTGGTATAATCCAAATCATTATGTAGCCACTTTTCAACTCACGCATTTCGTGCGGCAATGTTCTCTTAACTGGTTCTTGCTACTACAAGATCTACATTAGAGACTGTTTCACTTTGGCTCACACCAAGAGCTTCTTAACTATTTAAAAAAAAAAACCTCTACACCTGCCTACTCTTCCTGGCTTAACTATTACCAAGAAGGAAGAGTATGGGCAACATACTTAAGTGTCATCCATTTTCAGAGCTAGTTCATTCGGCAGGTGAGTTGTTACGCATTTTTTAGCGAAATGAAACTTCCAGAGTCATCTTATTTCTGCCTAAATAAACTAGTATTTTTTGTGGTGTTTGATAAGCGTGTATTCCGGCGCCTTAACTTTGTGTTTGGTTCATATCACCAGTTCTGCTTACCAAAAATGGCCCACTTTGCATCCAAAAGCTTAGTTTCAATTAAGAAAACAAGGCGTCTTACATATTTGAAGTATGAGAGTAGGTTAAGAGCATTCTTCCCCTAAGGTCTCTAATTATTCGCTTTATTTCATAAAACTGCTTAAAAGTTTCTGTTATCTTTAGGAAAACTTCGGCGGTTACTGGGCGATGATTGCCGAAATTAGAAGCAAATGTGCCTGTGCGCGGGTGTTTGAACACCCGCAATTTTAATTCATGGATAAAACAAAAAAAGACTCTTTTTTCGTTTTCTTCTTTCTTTTCTTATAAATATCATGGAAGAGGACAGATTTACTATTCCTTCACTGGATAAACAGGAGCTCAATAAAAAATTAGACGATGTCATTTATCCTCGTGAATATGAAAACAATGTGGGTTGGAGATATGGTGCACCGCGTTGGGCAGTTGAGGATCTTGTCGAGGCATGGAAAGTGTTTGATTGGAACAAACCAGCTGAGGAAATGGACAGATGGAACCATTATAAAAGTAATATCGATGGCATAGGTATTCATTATGTCCATGAAGTATCTTCACAAGAAAATCCTATTCCTATTATTTTACTACATGGATGGCCATCCACCTTTTATGAATTTCATAAGGTAATCGAACCTTTACGTGATGGGAAAAATTTGAAGCAGGTAAAAAAAATAAATATAGTAGTGAGAAAAAATTGAAGACGTATTAAAGCAAAAAAAAAAAAAAATAAAAGGCGTTTCATGTTGTGGTTCCAAGTTTACCTGGATATGGATTTTCTGATAGCCCAAAAAAACCGGGCTGTTCAGTAGTACAAATTGCTGAGTTGTTCCATCACCTTATGTTGAAGCTGGGATACGAAAAATACAGTATGTTTATTTTATTTTTGGAAAAACTTCTGCGTATTTTAGGAAAAATATCTAACTTGGCGTAGTTGTACATGGCACTGATTGGGGTTCTACAATTGGAAAAGTGATGGCATTAAAGTATACTGAGAATTGTATGGGATTTCATACCAATATGCCTATCATCGCACCTCCATTCCCAACATTAAGCAATATCTTATCTCATCCACTTCAGGTGCTCTTGTTTCTCCTTGCAATTATCCTTGGTTTCAAGACAGTTTATAAAAATCAAGAAGTTCAAATATTCCGAGATTTTGCAAATGCGGATGAGGATGAGAAAGGAGGGTATCGAGCTATTCAAGGTACAAGACCATACACTTTGGCATATGGTCTTAGTGATAGTCCTGTAGGATTACTAGGTAAAAATATAAAATTTTGTTTGTTGCGTTTTTTTTTTTTTCTAAATATATATTTATAAAACAGGGTGGATGCTTGATTGCTATCATGTTTGGACTTACCACACACCTGGTAAAACCGATACTAATTCTCTTCCCGAAAGTATCACTATCGATGAATTTCTTACTCAAATAAGTATCTACTGGATAACAAATACTATGTCTTCATCTACCCGTCTTTATTATGAATTTAAGCAGGAGATGAGCAAAGTAGGAAAGATGCTGCTTATTGGTATTAAAGTACCATATGGTGTTTCTACTTTTCCTAATGAACTGACCAGAGTAAGCTCTATCTAGTATATAGAAAACATGGAAATACATATGCTTATATATCTAATGGATTGATATTAATGCTGAAATAGTTTCCTAGAGAATGGTTTCCTGTTACCAATAATCTGGTTCAATATCGAGAACATCCTCAAGGTGGTCACTTTCCTGCACTTGAAGTACCTGAGATTCTGCTTGATGATATTCAAGCTTTCGGTAAAAAGATTACAAAATAAAAAGATCTATTTACTTTTTTCTTGTTTAATACTGCAAATACAAGAATAAACGTACCCACGAGCAGATACCATGCGTATTTTTTTAATTGCTCTTATGTTAATCAAAATAAACAGTTATTCTACGTTTATACTTTCTTCATTTTTTAGACTCATAAAAGTATGAGCATAAGTAATTCAATAAAAGTATGGCAATGGTAATCTAAGAAAATATATAATTAAATGCACTGTTGGTGGCAAGATAACTTTAAAAGCTGCCTCGATAAAAGCATACGAGTGAACTAGCAGCGAAAAGATACCATTTGAAATACTTGAATGATCCAAATTTCGGAAAGACTATTGCAAAATAAAAAGAAGAAACTAGCTTTTTGATGATCTCAAAACCACAAAGTCTTTTATTTCAACAATGTTGATTTGTATCGTAAAATAGCAAATAAAAACATCTAACTCCATCAAAGGACAGCAAAAAACATGAATAATCATGGCTCTGGTATGCGTTTTCACACACAATAATCACTATTTTTTTTTTTTTACAATGTTCAAAAGGATGGATACAATGGCAAAAAAAAAAAAAGGTCTATTCATGTCGGTATCTATAGCAAAAATAAAGGTAACAAATGTAGATACTAAAATCATAGTAGTATTGCTGTTGCTATGCTCATCTTATACCACGCATCAACACTTCTTATCCAAGTTCACTTCTTTAGTGAAACCCTATTCTCTGCTGTCTAAACGTATCATGTTTATGGTATACCCTTTTCCACTTGATGAATGTCAATAC
>MU622643.1:0-10591 GCA_025399235.1 Backusella circina FSU 941
ACAACAACAACAACAATAATAATAATAGCAATAGCTATACAAGACCGAAAATTACCACCAGTAAATTACCGCCTAGACCACAACCATCAACAAGCAGCAATAGCAGTTTAAATAGTCCTCGAAGCAGCAGTGTTGATTCGAGATATCACAGTGGGTTGACCACAAACACAACACTCTCATCATTCGATGATTCTACACAAACAGCTGCCTTATATCTCAGTGATTCGTTCATGGAGAGTGAGGAATTTGGAATGATTGATAGTTTGGATTATGAAGACCTCGATGATGGACTCATTGGTGAGAAGAGAAAATAAATAAAAAAAAAAATACTTGCAAGGCGAGTACACACGAGCTGTTATCTCACCACTATATACACATATTAGATCATGAATATATGCATCGAAATAGAGAAACAGTGGTTGAAAAGCTGATCAGCACCGAGCAAGCGTATATGGGTTCACTTGAACTTGTAATGAAGTTCTTTTTTCAACCTCTCAAAAAGGATGCCAAACAATCGACATTTAGTTTTTTGGGAATGAAGAAGATGGTATGTACTGAACGAGAGTTTCGATGGCTTTTTGGAAATTTTGAAGACATTATTCAGATTCATGAAAAGATATTGAATGGATTGCAAGAAAGGTAGTATTAAAATAAAGAAACATTTATTATATATATATATATAAATATGAAAAGGTTATTTAAACAATCAAGTTAAAAAGATATCGTATCTGGGGTCCAACTCAAATATTATCCGATGTCATTCAAACTTGGGTAGCGAAAAAAAAAACCACTGTTTGACATATTTACTATTTATTTATATTATTTTATATGTTTTTTTTACACACATAGTACTCGGATTTAGAGTATTACAGAATTTATTTAAAGAACTACTCGATCGCACTTACAACATATGAGCGATTAACAAGATATCAGCCATTTAAAAAGTTTATTGATGCAAGTATATTAAAAACTCCTATTCAAATAATTATATATCTTATTGTTGATTTATTTTAGACAGCGCACAAAGAGAAAGCCTTGAAAGGTTCTAGTCTTTTGTCTTTACTTCAATTGCCTGCTGGTTGTATTGATCGTTACACTGATATCGTCACTCAGTTGGTGGATGCCACACCACGTTTACATCCCGACTATTCTGGCTTGAATAAGTGTAAACAAATGGTAATACAATTTAGAAATAGTATGAGTGATCAGTAAGTTTTAATAAAAAAAAATAACCAGCATAATTATTAAAAATAAAAATAAAAATAAAAGATTGGCAGATGCAGATAACGTAGATCAGGTACTTATGATTCACCAAGCACTGGAAGGAGCACCCTTTAGCGTACGGGCCGAGCGGCGACTTGTCCTGCAAGGTCAGCTATCTCGTGTCGTCCTTAGTACTCGATCGATGGGAGAAGAGCGCAATTATCTACTCTTCACTGATTTATTAGTATTTGTAAAGCCTAAACAAGAAGGTCGATACACAGTATTACAGTACAAGGGTCATCTCTCACTGGAACGTGCACGCGTAAGAGTGCTCAGCAAGGAAGAGACGGGCGGAATCTCACACTGTATCGAAATAACGAGTTCATTTTCAGGTGTCGATAATTTAAATACAACGTATATAGGATCTCCCACAGTCCATGTGCTATATATTGGCTCAGATGAGGATTGTCAGGAATGGTTTATGAAATTAGAGGCGGTTATTACAAATCTTGATAAAATAATGATGGCTAAACGAAGTAAACAATGCATATATGTATATATATATATATCTTTATTTGTATATTTACTTGTATATTTATTTTAGCACAATCTTCAAGAAGAATGGTAAATAACAGATTGCCACGTGCAAGTATGATATCAGATCCATCGACATACAGTTTGTCTGATCATAGTTCCAGTTATGAACCTAGTTTTGCCAGTCAATAACAAATAATATCACTCATTTTGCTCGACCATATATCACACTTTCTTTATATATATTTTATATTCATATTTAAATAATAATAATAATAATAATAGTAATAATGATAAATTTATTCTGTATCTACCCATTCAGAAGCAATGACACCAGAATAGGGCAACTCGAATCTCTCCAATGATACACCATCCAGATATGCTCGGTACCTTTTTGTTATTGTTATTAGCCTTATTATCGATAATATTATATAAACCAACTTACGTTAACCATCCCATTAAGAATATAATAAAGAAAAAAAGCGTCCAAGATAAAAAGTTTGATATAAAAAGCATAATGATCAATAAGCTCAATAATCCAGAAAATGTAATAGTAGACTTGGTTGAAAGGGATATTATTATATTATTACATAAATAAACAACAATAGTCTTCATTTACCTGCCATGCGTGGAATCGAACATAATCGTTTTGTCTCTCGAGAATAAGAAGTAACACTCCTATTTCATATATATATATATTTAAAATAAGTAAAAAGAGAAAGGGAAGCCATGGTCTTACCAGTAAGAGGACCCAATACATAAGCAAGTGCTGCTTCTATATCTACACGTATAGGTAATGTTGTTTCATACTTGTTGACACGAACAGATTGACTACTGTTTGACTGTGGATTAAAACTCGAAAAAGTACTTGGTTCAGCATAGGAAGCACTACTGCCTGCTTGGTACGAGCTATATTGGGAAGTGCTTGGTGTGTTATTATTGGTATTGCTTGATTGCTTGGGCGTACGAGAACTTCTATCCTCATCAGGTGAAGGTTGGTAAGGTGAGAAGTTCATTTTACTCATGTTTTTAGTTTTGCTGTAAAAGAGTATCAAAAATAGAAAGTGTGTATAAAGAATTATTTTGAATGCCGATTTTGACTTCTTTTTTTGGATTTACGGAGAATGGATTCAGAAGATATCAAGCCAACCCACTAGTTTGTGATGGACGGTAACAAGAGACTGGAATTGATTACTGTTTGTATCAATAGATTGGGTCAGACAGCGTGATTAGGAGTCACTATTTTGAAAGTAACCCAAGATTTGAAAGTGAAATAAAAGTAAATCAGAAAGAGAGAGAGAGATGTTGATCAGTACAATAACAGCTCTTTATACTCGCCTGAAATAGAGAGGATAGAATTAATCAAGAAAAATAACGATTCGTTGTAATAAAATAATTTCAATACTCACTTATATTTGCTGCGATAATTATACTTTACAACCACCAGAAGTGAAAAATCTATCACCTGTATAAGTCATTTGCTGTTGGCCACGCTAAATCGCTGGTTGGTGAAGTAGAACCATAGAACGAGGTTAGCTTAGGGAGATGATCAAATAAGCACTGACATGAGAACGCAAAGTTTTCTAGGGTCAGAGGTTGTTCTTTAAAGAAAGTTCCGACTCAATGGCAGTGATGTCTTTCTCTTGCTTCAATATAGCTGCTGCTGTCAGTATGAATAAAGTTTTTTCTTTTTTAAAAAAATAAAATAAGGTACATCTTCAGGTGGGAGTATCACGATTATACCGTTCGAGGTTATCTGCTCACGAGCCAAGACCAATGGCACTGAAAATAAATAAAAGTAGATCATTATTGACATATAAATGCATTTTTCTACTCTAAATCTATATTCATTATTCAAGATATAACTGCTTACTGCTATCACTAACGAAATTAAATCTTCGCTAATATTCGTTTTTCTTATTATCATTTATTTTGGCAAATGGCACTGTTTCCACACTCTCTCCTCTGCTTTATCGCCTTCTGTTCATATCTTGATGATTTATAATCAAATAAATGTTCATTGAATTATATGATTCTTAATAGTGTTTTACTTTAGGACTTGATCAAGAACTTGTCGTCTTTGGCTGAAGTCTTGACACACTGAATCAATATTAATAACCTGCTACTCGAAATAGTGATACTTTTGAGTGTAAACGTAGTCCTCTTGAATGATGTCTTCCTATGCGACTGTTTTTTTAATATAATGGTAGGTAGAAACTTTTAGTTTAGTAAACAAACAAACAAATAAATAGGTGCCACTTATGACAGTACCAGTAGTCAAAAAACGATCTAAGGCAATTATACCTCAAGGTGTGTTTACACCAACTTCAATTCTATGTCAATAATAGTATTTAACCTCAAAAGAAGATGCTGCCATCTTTATTGCAAGTTAAAGTCTTATGATATACTAAACTTTCATTATTAGTTTAATTTACTGCTATTCACCACATAAACTATTCCATAAAAGTATTCCTATCATTACTCTATTGTCTATTCACTCGATTTAATCTAGAGTATTCTCAGCAGTGATACTATTACAGTGAAATAGTTTGTATACGAGTGTATGGAAGAAGGATTTCTTTGGAAATAATAGTAATAAAAAGTGTGAGCGTGAGACGGATGGGGTCATAGTATTGGTAGCTAGAAAAGCAGTAATTGGAATTTGTGGGTGGTGTTAATAGTATTAAACATCTTTGATAAATGAAAACCTAATTTGAATCATAATATAAAGTGTGTGTGTGTGTGATTTTTGTATATATCTAATAATATAGTATGGTTTTGAAGGGGGAAAACCTGTTTCGACATTTGCTGTCACCTGGTTTTCGCCTGGTTTATGGCTGTTTATGTGTCAGATTTCCAGAAGATTTTCTTAGAGCATGGTCAAAGCGTTGGGGGGGTCTTTCTTGATATGATTAAGCCAATTACAATATGTCCAAATAGGTTTCTGCAAAAAAGTTATTTCAACACAATTTGCACGCCTTTCGACCTTTCTAAAAGTCATTGCCCGAAAAATTGGGTTTCCGGAAAGGTTTTGGAAAGGTTCCTGAAAATAAATGATGTCTAGTGTAATGGCAACCCTGTGATTTTACAGGAGAATGCCACAAACAGAAAAGTCTTGGACGGTTTCAAGAGATATAGATTCCCCCCATCAACCTCAAACGCGCGCTTTTTCAAAAATAAGATAAGGGACATCAATTGTATTTCATATTCAGTGGAATAATCTGTAACCTCATGAAGCAATCCTATGCAGCTAATCTGGAATGTGAGCCATTCATATCCGAGAGAATATTACAAGGCAAGATAGACTCCATTTCTATCGTACATCATCTCATTGTGCTGCCTATGAGCTCTGGTACACTTGTTTTCGTACCCACAACCTTATCACCAACTGCTTTTTCTTTCCATTTATATCTGCTCTAGCTGCTTTTTCAGTTCTTTCAAAGTTTTCAGCAATTCAAGTGGTCCAAAAGCCTATACTCCGCTTCTTTGTTTCGTGCTATCGGTTATAATAATGGACATAATAATCAATGTATTTTGAAGCTAAAGAGCTTGAAAAAAAAGTAAATAACTGAGTGTATATAGAGTATAAATAGAACATCTATATTTACACTACCAATTATAAGAAAAGAAAGAAAGACAAGGTGAGAAAAAACAAATAATAAAAAAAAAGGCCATTTGCATAAATTCATCATTCATGTGCTAAAAACCCGTCACATTTCAACTGCTAGATTGTTTGTTTGGATCTTGATGATAATAAGTAGGGTGTATAGATATTACAAGATATAAATGCATCTAATCCAATAGGAATAATGCCAAGGAATTTAAAATCTATCAGAGCAAAGGCAAAATAAAAACCCACTCATGGGTATATGGGATAAGCTCTTGTTTGGAATCTATATCACTCTATTATTGTATTCCATCCTATAGCTCTCGATCATTACTATTTCGTAACACAAAGGCTTTCAGTGATAAACTTAAAACTATGATTTAATTTATATTCTTTTTCTCCTTACTCAGCTTTTATTATTACAGCTCCAACTTGATCAATAGAGCTTATTTACAGTTTGCATAGATTGCTTAGTGATTGAGTACTACAGTTATTGGTTTTGCTATTTATTATATTATGCTATCCTCACGGATAATAGGATCAAGATAAATAAACCGTCACTGGAAAATGCTTGTGTTACTTCATGTCAAAGCACAAATGGTGAAAAGTAGGAATTAAAAGAATTCGGTGTCTGCTAAAAAGAGAAAAAGCCGCACAGACCAAAGATTATATAAAATCCTTTTTTTTTTTTTCTGTGTTTCTATTTTCTTCTTTTTCTTTTTTCTGCTTTTTTCGTACAATTTTCTTTTTTTTTTTCATGTTTAAATGAGTCAAGACGATCGTGTCCATTCACACCAAAAGCAAACTTCTTTAACAACAGTTTACGAAGACAACGATCCTTATAGAACTGTGAAAAGAAACCCTCACCATGGTAAAATGACAAACTTTTACTCATTTCTAGATCCAATGAAGCTAATCGAGTATAACTGTTTTTCTTTTTCTTTTTTACATTAGAATCTTTTTCGGNNNGCACGACTTCTATGGTAAAACCGAATCATTACTCTAGTTCTATAGTTGAGTATTTCTACCTTTCCTTCTCCCTTTTTTTTTTCCCTTTTTTTTATTTCATTGTTGTTTTTTATTATTTTTCCTTAAATCTTTTTTATAGGTTACTTGAAAAATATAGTGATAAAAAAAAAAAAAAGAAATGTTCCTGTGAAACTTTGTCTAACTTAGGTTATGTAACTCTTGACTCACATATATATAAAAGGAGAGAATAATATCCTGGTAGCTAGTATGTTTTATATATCACTTTGTACGATACTTATCTAATTGTTATACCTTATAGTCTATCCGTGTCGTGAAAAATTATATGGTAAAATCCAGTAAACTGTACATATTTCTGCCTTAATTTTTTTTTTTAGTATTCTTAAAATGTCAAGTAGCCACTCAGACAGTTTTTCATTTATTTATTTATTTATATAGAACTTTTTGGCTCTCTTTATTAGATAGTGAGTTTAATCTTTTTGTTATAAACTATGTACGCTATATAGATAAAAGTCAGAGTCTGGCTACCGTAGGCTATCATTTTCTCTTTACATTTTGTAGCTCAGGTTACGTGAAGATAACTGAAACCAGCTCATTAAATATAAAATAAATGAAAGTGAACCTTTTCTTCCTTTCCTTCAAATTTAAATGTTTTTTTGTATACGAAAACATGTTTTTATCTTCGCCCATTATTTAATAAAAATCACCTTCATTATCATTTTTCCACCCCATAAAACATAAATATTTACAGATAAGAATAAGTAGAGATTAATCCCGTGTAGTCACTTGAGCGGACCTATCTTGAACAGACACAGGTTCGTTATGGGCTTTACACTATTCACTACTTTTTGCAACGTAAATCGTTCAAGACAAATAAAACTCACAGCGGGTAGCTCGAAAAGTGAACTTCAGGTGTTCGTAATATTTCTAGAACTTTTCAACATAGTAAAAGCAACAGACAGAGCATTATTTAGAAGTAAAGTTTTAACTGTTACGAACAAAAGGCTCCTCCGTTATGTTTACCTGGTCACGATGGCAAAGGTTTGACAAAGACACAACTTAGTAGTTAATGACAGTGTAGGGTTAACAACTTAGCTCATCCTTGGGTCAAATGCCTCAATAGACGACTTTATAACTGTTCGGTACACCGGCTTTAACTAAAAACACAACTAAACCAACCATAAAAACAGACGAGGAGGTGTAGTTACAGCAGATTTGAATTTCACCCTTAAGAGCCGGTCTGTTTTATGGTTTACTGTTGTTATTACCGCTATTTGTGATTTGTATTCTTACGTTAACACGCTATTGCATTAGGTGTTGTTGCAGCGAAGAAGAAGAAGAAGTAACGCCCCTCACCAAGGTAAAAAAGAAGGAGAGGAGGAGAAACACGACCGCACAGAACAAAATAACTGAGTCGTACCAGTTACATTAACAGAACCTCGTACCTAGGGTGAGGTTCGTACCTTCTCACGCCACGAAGTAGAAGTTATATTTATAGTCGACCACAAACTAATCCCAGTGCGACTACTACACTTATTCCGTTCATTCTTAAACGTGCAAGACCGAGGTAAGATCCATGAGCGTCAAAAAATAATATTTTCAGAAAACACATTCCCAGCAGTATTCAACAACATCCGTTTGATCCATTGCCTTACCGGGGTCACATGTCAGCTGAACACGATAAATTAAATGAGCTTAAGATTGATCTAAATACACCCGAGATTATTCTACTCGGTCATGCTTCAGAATCAGCTGGAAAGATGTTGCAAGGCTCTATCATATTAAATTTAACAGAACCGATGAAAGTTCGATCTGTGACACTTTGTTTTACAGGAAAAATGAAGGTTTCATGGTCAGAAGGTAAAAAAAAAATAAAAAAAAAGGTAAATGGAGATAATTTAATCAGTTATATCTATATATCTAGGTATTGGTCATCATCAGCACTACCATAAACAAGAGAAAGACATTATCGAACATAAATGGCAATTTTTACCAATGGCCGCTGTAGATCACGCACACAAGAAAGCATTCACTATGGCACCCGGTGAACATAAATGGGAATTCGAATTACTTTTACCAGGAGACTTACCGCAATCATTAGAAGCAGAAGGTGGGCAAGTTGTGTATCGTTTAAAAGCAACTGTTGAACGCTCAGCCTTCCTTCAAAACATGGTTAAAAAAAGTGTTGTTCGAATCATACGTTGTATGTTACCATCGGAGTTTGAATTAATTCAAACATTGGAGATTCATAACACTTGGGCTGAAAAAATGATGTATGATATTATCTTGCCTTCAAAAGTATATTCACGCGGTCAGCCGATTCCAATCACGTTTCATATTAAACCCATTGCATCCAAACTCAAAGTGCGATCGCTGACAGGTACACTTAAGGAGTACTGCACATACACCGCCAATGACTGTTCAAAGACAGATACACGTATTGTCAAATTAAAGAAAGCAGAAAACCCATTTTTAGCAGCACCTTTAGCCAATGATGGAATGGATTCTAGAACAAATGTTTGGACAAAGGTTGTCTCACTTGATGTGCCTCCCATGTCCTCTCAATCGGTTTTCTGTGATGCTGATAACGATATGATTCGCATTCGACACAAGCTAAAATTTGTTATTTGTCTAGTCAACGCAGACGGACACCTTTCAGAACTAAGGTGCTCTGTACCTGTCATCATCATCTCATCGATAGCGGAATACAATGAACTCAATACCCTTCCTGCATATCACCAGTCTTGGAGTTCTGTGCTATGTCTGGAACCCCCTACACCCTCCGATGAAATACCAGACCCTGTTTCCCCACTTTCTTGTGAAAATACTCTTCCTTTGCCAATTCGACCTGAAGAAACTTCAAGTTTACTCATTTCTCGATCACCATCAAATCAGCCCCTCTGGTGGAACGGCACGAATCTATCCAGAGTACCGTCGTATCGCACTGCATCACAACAAGCTCCTGTTGCTCTATCTTCATCACTTCCATCATACGAGCAAGCATCCAACCATGCAAGACCGCATACCACGGTATGAACCTTCCCTTTTATCTTTGTCTCGAAAACAGTTTCAAAACTTCGTCTCTTTCTTTTTTTTTCTTTTAAAATGCTGTAGTGTTTCTTATTTTGTATATTTTAATATTGTTGATTAATATAAATGTAGATGTAATTTGATAGATAGATAAAATATTTTGCTCTAGATTAACATTTGATAGCCTTGGAGAATAAGCCATGCTTAATCTAATTGATCACTGTTGCTATTTGTTCTACTTGGATTTTTCTACTCTTTTCTTTGAACAAGAAATTGATGTTTGAACTCTGTTCATTTTTAGGTTTTTCTCATTATCAATAAAAGCTGCTGAGTTTGAGCCAGGGCATCATAGTCTATGAGTTACCGTTGTCAAGATATTCACACAGTAGACATATGTAAGTTTGCTGACTGGATTAGTTTTATTCCCAAGAGCATTATAGCAGGTAAACAATACTCCTACAGTGATCTGTACTTGTCAAAATGTTTGACAAGACCCAATATACAACTGCTTAAAAACACATCCTCTCTGTGTTACTTGAGGCCTACAACTTGAATTTATTATGCTCTCCGTAAAACTCTCTCTTATTTCATGTCTTTTTATCAAATCCTGTGACTACGGCCTCTATTTTATAAATATCGCTTCATCCCTATTGGTTTGATGTAAATCTCTCTTTACAAGCCTAAACAAACGAGAGTCTTTCCATTGTAAGTGAATTGACATGAATAAAGTATATTGGCGATGACAAATTTCCTTTCTCACCATTTTATTCAATATCCGCCAAGTCGTTTTCCTCACCATTCTTCTCCAATAGACTTTATTTATAAAAACCATGTCTTTAAAATCCATACTAGAATCCATTAAATACGAAGCAGATCCAGTTAAAGATATTTGGTATCTTATTGCTGTGCGTTACCACGATCTCATGATACAAATAAATACTAATAAAAATAAATAGGCTGTTACTATCAGTGCTGTAAACCACCCAGAAGATATTCACAATGTCTATTCAGTCATCTCTGAAAGAATTGACAAAACATTCAATAACCAAAATGACCAACTTAAAGCAAAAGTCGTCTTGCGTTTAAGAGAAGCTATTCTTAAAAGCTACATCATTGTTGGCTTTCCAAAGGTAACATTTCAGCATTATTAACAAATGAGTAACAATAAGCACAAGAAACCTAATTTCCCTTTTTTTAAACTAGACAATCAATGGACTTAATCACTTGGGA
>MU622644.1:0-10433 GCA_025399235.1 Backusella circina FSU 941
TAGTAATGTGTCTTTCCAATACTATTTAATGTTTTACAATAAATAGACACATAGTAATACTAATATAAGATAACATAGTTTATTCTATGATTTAAATATATAATCGAAAGTCCATACATAAGTTTTTTTTTTCTTGTGATCACCAGTTCAGGTAAGTCCAGCAAGTAAAAAGGCAAATGGCATATGGTGCTGCTAATTTTGGTCATCTTCGAAGAAACGTCACAGCTCCTGCCAAGCATGTAAAAGCCACTCTAAAGAAATATGTAAAAGATAGAAACCAGCAATGCACTCACTTATTTGGTTGAGGCAGATGAATATCTCCATTCACCAGTCTGCGCTCTTTGTCTAACAAAAGCCACAAAACATGTCCAGAATGTCATTGTTGAAGGTGCTTATTCCGTTTTGGTCTGCTCGTAGTACAATACTCATTGGAACAGGTACCACATGGCCTCGTTGGACATGCCATCAATTTTCATGTATGTAGCCGATCGCAACAACAGACGTCCTGAGCCATTTGCAAGACCTCCAGAGGAGAAGAAAATCAAGAGATAATATATATCATTTATTCCAAAGTAAACCTACTTGAAGGTGACAAAATTTTATTATAATACTTTCTATTGCTGTATTTTATAAGCATTTTTAAAAATCAAATATTCCTTTTTGTTATATATAGAAAGATCAATAAACTGGTTTTGTTACGATATACCTTTTTACTTGCAAGAGGTAGTCTGCACTTTTTCGGCATAAAATAATTCCACAGTTTCTAATTAGTATAAATTATATAAAAAAGTATCTTTTAAAGTGAATTAACACAATGTCATTTCAATGGTTAACTTGACGGTAATAAAGATGTGATAATTTATATTATTATAACTGTATTTAGTTGTTGTTATGGTTTATGGTTTATCTCATCTTATAATAGAAAGCTGAACTTCCCTCAATCTGGCCCATGTTCCAGTTGAATTGCTCTGTAACAACAGAAGCACAAGGTTTTCTGTTCTTTTACTTTAATCCTTACTGATGAAGCAATCCTTTTTTTTATTACTTTCTCATTACAGTTACTAGTAGAAGAAGACAGATAACCAATATAAAGTTGAGGAGTCTCTCTACAGAGTCTGAACATCGTGTGGAGATCATTTAAAGAAAAAAAAGTGTGTATTTGTTAAAGCATAAAGAAAAATAAAAGCACAGCTGCTCCATATTAATTTTTTTTTTAAAAAAAGGAATGATTAAAACTCGATTTTACACTTATCTTGAAAAAGAAAGAAAGAAGGCGCCCACTCTCCTCTATAAAACCGGTTACCATGACAATCTTTATTTTATGTTTCGCTAAGGTGCTGCTATCAAAACCAAGCAACTATTCAATACGCTTTTGGGTGTTTATTAACAATTAAAAGTTTAACTTGGCTCAAAGCTTGTTTATTTAAAAGTATTGAAAAGCTAATCTATTCATGATTATTAGATTTCTTTCTCTCATTAGAAAGAAATAATTGACATGAACCAAGTCAGTTTGGTAATTCTACTCAAAGTAAAGCTTATTTCAAAAGTAGCACGCTCTTCTCATTCTTTTTTTATTCAAGTAAAAACTCATTCAGCTGATTCTGTTTTCTTTTTGTTTCTTCTTGTAAAAGACTTTGGTACCTTTTCAAAATGAAATAAGCTAGATTTGTCTCTTCTTATTGGCGATGTTCCAAATTAATATAAATCATGCAAAACTGAGTCTTTTTTTTTTTTTTTACTTGAAATAACATGTTTATCAGCAATAAAAGATGTTATTTTATATATAATAATAGTTGTCTATATCTTCACTGGTATTACTTCTTTTCATTGCTATGTCTTGTAACTTATTTTCATGCAAAATACCAATAATCATATGAAAACTAATAAAAAAAGACTGAAGCCTGACTTCTTTGTGTAACAATATGAGCCAATGGCTTTTTTTTGCTTCCCTCTTTTTTCAAAAAAAAAGTTGGCTTAATTACTATGGTGACACAAGACTATGCACGTCCTTTACCTCTCTCTTTCTTCAAACAAAGAAGAAAGCCCTTTTTCATTACTTTCTGAACACTACAAAAATATTCAAAAAACAAGGAATCGATAGAAATTTGAACGGTGTCGATTCACTTTGTAAATGGTGAAATGGGAGCATTCAAATGAAGGAGTAAAAAAAAAATTGAAAGGAATTGACAAGCAAACAAAAAAAAAAGACTTGTCATTGGCATGGTCACACGAATGTGTGCACATCCTTCAATCCCTTCTTCAACACAGAACATTATTTCTTTTTATTACTTTCTCAATGCAGTAAAAACAAGCAAAATCCAAGGATTCCGTAGCACTTTACGCGGTGTCTGGAGAGGCAGACCATGGCGATATTGAAAAAAAGGATCGGAAAAGAAAGCATAAACAAAGATATTAAAATTACCAAAAAAGACAAGCCACTATCTTGCATAATAGTTTGTGCAGAACATATACATAGGCAACAAAATCGATATTTTATTTCTCTACCTCTTTTCTCGGTTCCATTAAAATGTTCTCTTTCATTGACATACTTCCGCTTATTCATGCCATCCTCACTGTATTCAGTGTTGCCTATCTTGTGTTTTTTGGAGGAGCAATCCTGTGTGTTGTAAGTTAATATTATATCATAAAAAATAGATAATCATATTTTACTCAACTGTTTATTCATATTTAGTGTCTCTGTTTAATTGAAAAGTATGGTTTTAGACAAGGTCTAAAAGAAATAGTAAGTATAATGTATATTTATAAACTATGAATCAAACCATTTTACTGATTGTAATCGATATTAAAAATACAGGTTAAAGTGTTCAGGAGATTGTGTAAGATATCATACTTATATTATTATTTTGTATATAATGAATATGCTTATATATTTCATAAATAGTGAATGTGCCAAGAGAAGAAGAAGCACTGATAGAAGAGGCACCGGTAGAAGAAGCACTGAGAGTGGCGGTACAGGAGGAGATAAGGGTAAATAACATTATATAGGAAATCAAAAAAAAAAGATAGAACTTGAACTGATTCATTCATAATAGATACGTCCCGGAAGACCGTATTTCAGATTCTATATGAATGACAGAGACTACGAAGCGGACGACGAGTATGAGAGTGACTCTAGTCTATCTAGTTGTTCAACCCCCTCTCTCACTGACTTTGAGACTGAGTCATCCTCATCTGATGACTCAGGCATCTATCCTGGACAATTATATTGGATTGATCCGTAAGTAATATTAAAAATGTCAAGAAACTGTCAAAGTGCTAATCATTTACTTATTTAGAACCTTTTAATATTCGTGACTACGGTCGGGTGGGCTGGTGGGCAAAAAAAAAAAAGAAACTATTTTTCTTTTATTTTTTTTTATTTTTTTTTTCTTTTATTTCAAGAGAGACAACTCTGGAGGAAGTACTTAGTGGTGCGAGAAGAGACGTGCGTGGAGCGAAGGAACCTATTGAATATGATGATGTCTATATTATGGACTAATACATTTTTAATACCAATCCAGGCATCGCTGATGAGAGATATTGGCGTTGGGGGTACATAGAGAGCTCGTATAAGCCATATTATTGTTCGCTTAAGAATAAACTGGTAAATATCATAGTACTAAATATTATAGAGTATTATAAATACTAATAACCATAACATTAGTTTCGTCGTAGTGAAGGTAATATCATGAATATTATTATTTTTACTATTACTATTAGCTAACACATGTTTAATACAAATCTAGATTACATAGATAAGAGTAAATTGGATGATTACTGCAGGTGGATGTTGAAACGAGAGGTGTATTATGTAAGTAGTAGTATTTCTACTGAATATAGGATATAATATTCATATTCTATATACTTAAAATAGATGAAATGGCAGCTACATGAGCGCATGCATTGGGGCAAAGTGCCCACCTCTGCCTTTCCAGGTTTTGGTAGTGACAATGAGTCTGTTGTCTCGGCGCCAGATCCAACAGTCAGTGGATCCGCAGAGTTTGATATGGCGGTAGAGGCAGACCCCGATCTATATTGGACTATCAACCCTCATACTTATGAGTATGAGTTGATGATGAAGAGGTAAAATTATTATTGAAATCAAAATCAAAATGAACTTTTACTAAATCATCTTATTAACTGCAGAGAATTCCCACTTCCTCCCCAAAAAATCAAAAAGAATGAATTTGATTTTGTACGAAAAAAAAGCATAAAAAAACACAAAAAAAAGTATAAAAACCACAAAAAACCACAAAAAAACCACAAAAAAACCAAAAAAAAATCACAAAAAAAGAAAAAAAAAGTACAAAAAAAGAGAAAAAAAAATGCAAAAAAAACACGGAAATATGGGAGGTTTATCCGTCAAAGACAACAAAAAACATTTTTTAATTCCTTTTTTTCTCAATATCGTATTTGCGCTGAATGGAGAATAGCCAATTAACCGATCAAGCACAAGACGTGCCACCAACATACCAACCTACTCCAAATTTAGGCGCCTCTGAGGAGTCCTCTTCTTCCCCCGAATCCGCTCGTCATTCGTCTTTGCCACAAGAGAAGATAGCAGGACGTGTTGAATCAACTGTAAAAGAAAGTCTGACTGCAGAGCCTGACACCATTTTAAAACGACGTAATACCACAAAAACAGCTGACACAACGGCATCTCTACCTGAAAAGGAGCAAAATAACATACCTCCTAGAATGAATGAAGAGCAAGGAGTCTTCGAAAACCTCTTATCGAACATGCCTGGTACATTCCGCTTGGAACCAGCTAAACTCATACCAGATTGGTATTCACAGAATGCAGCACTTCGTCCCAAAGTAGATAAAGTATGTGATGCCTTGGATGAACTATTACCCCCCTTCCTCTATGGTGAATGGTACCATAACCTTGCTGCCTTGTTCTTAACTGCCTTCTTTTCTTATATTTTATCTTATATTGGCGGAGGTCTTGGGTCTGTTTTAGTACTCTGCTTTGCTATTGGTAATGATAATAATATATGTACGTGTTTATCAATTCAACTAACCATGATAATGATTAATAGCCATGTATTATCGTACAAGTATTCGAAAATACCGTATGGATGCCCGTGATGATATCCAACGTGAACTAAGTAAATTCAAAATGGAAGATGATGAAGAATCTGTTGAATGGATGAATAATTTCATGCTAAAGTTCTGGCTTACATTTGAACCTGTCCTCAGTGCATTGATTGTGGAAAATGTTGATAATTACGTGCCTGATTATCTGCCTTCCTTTTTGGAATCCGTCCGTCTTTCTACATTTACCTTGGGAACAAAGCCATTTCGCATTGAAAGTGTCAAAACATATTCAAACACCGATCCGGATGTTGTGGTAAGTTGATTAAAATGACTCTTTGTTGTTGTTACTGATGATGCGTTTCAAGTGCATGGATTGGAGAGTATCGTTTATTCCCAGTGATACAACTGATTCAACTGAAAAGGAGCTGGATTATAAAGTCAATCCAAAGATCGTTATAAAGATACGCGCCGGTAAAGGGAACGCAGGTGTTACCATTCCAGTTGTGGTAGAAAATCCTACATTTTCTGGTCATGTGAGAGTGAGAATCAAGTTTGTGGGTAGATTCCCTTTTGCAAAACTAGTTGAGGCCAGCTTTTTGGAGAAGCCTGTATTTGACTATACATTGAAGCCACTAGGTTCTGATTCACTTGGCTTTGATATTAACTTGGTAAAGGACGAGAGTTAATCTATTAATACTCTATATTTCTAACTTGGATATAATAGATTCCTGGTCTACAAGCATTTATTAGAGATCAAGTACACACTATTCTTGGTCCTTTGATGTATATGCCCAATGTTCTTACGTTGGATATGGAAAAGATCATGGCTGGTGATCTTGATTTGAGTATGTAGATTATTTTTAGTGAAAGTATAGATGTTTAACATTCAATATCAATTAACAGGCTCTGCAAATGGTGTATTGGGAGTGACAGTTTACTCTGCCAGTCCTATAAAGAATATCGATACCCTCCTAATCGATGAAACTCCCAACTGTTATATTCGCTTCTTTTTGGATGAAGGACAAGAATTGGATAGAACATCTGTCTGTGAGAATACATTTACACCCAAATGGAATGAGACTCGGTATTTGATGCTGAACAACTTGAATTCGCTTTTATCGATGGAATTGAAAACGATTAGACCGGGGTATAAGGAGAGACGTTTGGCTACTGCCAATTATGACTTGTCGACGTTTGATGATGATACAAATTCTAAACAAGAGGGACTGTAAGTCATAATTTCTTTATTTGGAAGATAGCATTAGGAGAGAGTAAAGGCCTAATCATGCACAAATAGAGATGTCATGCTTCTTCATAATGGTAAACAAGTTTCAGATCTTCGTGTAGATCTTCGTTATATTCCAGTTTCCAAGGCAGTGAAGCGACCTGATGGTACTATTGAACCACCCATTGAATCAAGTAGGTCAACATGTTTTATATGCTTTATGGAAGTATATTCATCAAATATATAAAAATAGATACTGGCATCTTACGATTGATGATAAATGAATGTCACAAACTCCCATCTAGCCAAATTAGCCCCTACATACGTGTGATTGTAAATGGTGTTGAAAAGAAGAAAACAAAGGTTGTTAATGAAAGCGCAGAACCTAAATATGATGAATCATGTGAGACCGTAATATTAGACAAATCAGATACATTTGTTCGAATCGAAGTCAAGGATGGTGGCAAGAATGCCAATGATAAATTACTTGGTACATTTACATCTTATTTAAATGATATTTCCAAGTTGCAGTCTGAAAATGAAGGATGGTGGGATATTATGAATGGTGATGAGAAGTATGGTCAGATTCGCTTTAACGCAGAATGGAAACCAATGGTGATGGCTGGTATGAATAGCCTGGTGAATGCTAATGGATTCGATAGTAAAGTATAATGGAAAAAGAAAGACAGTATATATATATTAAACCTTCTGTATAGAACCGCCGATCGGTGTTATCCGATTCACTTTCTGGGGTGCCAAAAACCTTCGTAATGTTGAAAATATCACAGGTGGAAAGAGTGATCCCTATGTACGCGTCTTATCGGGACACCAGATTAGAGGTCGAACCGAGGTGATTGATAATGACCTGTCTCCTGAATGGGGCGAGACCATGTATATCCCTGTTCATTCACTAAAGGAAAACTTTGTTCTGGAAGTAATGGATTGGAATGAAAAGTCCAAGGATAAGTCACTTGGTATAGTTGAATTTAAATCCGCGGACCTTATTGTTCAACGTGTGGGTGATCAAAGTGTGAATCCCGATCTTTGGTTTGAGCCTAGCCAGCCCAAGCTTGACAGGTACAAAAAAAAAAAAAAAGGTACAATTTCTAATTGGCTGATCCATTTTTTTTTTTTTTTTTTTTTTTTTTTTTTTTTTTTTTTTTTTTTTTTTTTTTTTTTTTTGCATAAACTAGAAATGTACGTCTGCTTTCAAATGATAAACAAACTTCAAAGGGTGAGCTTCACTATTCTGCAGAGTTCTTGCCCATACTTGCTTCACCCAAGAAGAGAGAGAAGCCAGATAGTAAAGAATCTCCCAATGATACAGTTATTAATCCAGAGAATAACACCTCTTCGTCTCCATCAGCTAAGGCAGAAGGATCTGATGACATACCTTCACTCAAATCTTTGGTAGGCACCTATATTAAGTACACACCTGATAACCTTGTCGATCTCTACTCCTATCCTGCTGGTGTATTAAGACTGAAGATTCATGAAGTACAGCTCTCACACCTAACTTACGCTTACTGCCAGGTGATTGTTGACGCCGTAAATCCGTTATACAAAACTGCCAAACTTCGTGGCCAAAGTCTCAAGTTTGGTGAACAGGTGACTGCATTCATCAAGGAAACTGATTTTTCACGTGTTGCTATTGAAATTAAACCAGCACACGCAGATGAGAAAGACCCTTATAAGCTGGGTCATTTGATTGACTCTGGAACTTCGATCCTTCGTAGAATTATGAAACGTAAACGCATGACTGGTAGCACCTTCGAGAATGATGAAGGTGTTTGGCTTAAATTGATGGGAACAGATGGTCCTGGAAGAATCCGTCTTAGCGCTGATTATGAACCTCTTGATAATTATGTTCTCAATCCTGATGAAAGTTTAGATAGTAAGCTGAATTATACGACAAGTATATAGAAATGTGTTTAATTTACTTTGCTATTATAGACCAAGGTGTCCTTACTTGTAGACTTCTTAGTGGCAAGGATTTGAAGGCAGCAGATAAATCAGGTAAATGGATAATTCATTTTCACAAACCTTTTTTTCTTAAACTTTTTTCTTTCTAGGCACGAGTGATCCTTATGTGATATTTAATGTGAATGGAGAAAAGGTGTACAAGAGTGATGTTGTGAAGAAGACACTTAATCCTAAATGGACAAATGAAAAATTCACAGTGAATATTGTAAGTAAACTTTCTGTTTTTTAAAAAAAATTGATTCTAAAAAAAATGTGTTTTCAGCAATCGAGAGTTACTGCAAGTATTAGAATTGAGGTATTTGATTGGAATCAAGTACAAGGAGATGATCCTATTGGTAAACAAACTTTAGTTGAAAAGAAAGGGAAATAGATATTCATATAATATATGTTATATAGGTTCTGGAGGAATTACATTGCGTGGTGATTCTGTAGAAAGCTTCATGGCTCGTAGAGTTGATATCCCCCTAGATGGCGTGGCTGGAGTATCAGGAAGTGTGCAAGTTGAATTTATATGGCATCCTCAACTACTAAGCAGTAAAAAAACTCAAACATCTGTGTTAACATCAAGCCGTACTTATGCACACAACAATCTTACCGCTGCGGAAGCTATAACACCGCTACCACGCTCATCTACTATATCCTCAACAGCAAGTTCACAAAGACTACGTACATTATCCACTGAAACCTCCTCAAGTGATCCAGCAGCTGTACATGAGATATCAGGTAGCCAGTCTTTGGAAAGTGTATCACGCTATAGTGTAGATGATACAGTCTCTATTGCTCCATCACAATTAGAAGAGATGGGCAACGTAACCAATGCAACTGGAAGGGACGGTAAAGTGGAGTTTACATTTATTGAAGCAAGGGGATTGCGTGGTGTTGATAAAAGCGGCTATTCGGACCCATATGTTCGTGTCAAGGTTGGTAAATCACAAGTGTTCAAGTCAAAGTATATTGCAAAGACTTTAACTCCTGAATGGTAAATATACATACATGGACAATGTTTTAAGTTATGATTATAATAATATCATATATTTAGGAATGAGGGGTTTACATATAAAGTTGGAAATGATCCGTTGGTATTTGATATAAAGGTCAAGGATTACAACAAGATCCAGGCAGCAGTCGATCTTGGCCAGACAAGATTCAATATCTGGGATTTGATCAAATTGGATGCTCCAAATGGGGAAACTACAGAGTTATGGCTACCTTTATATCCCTCTGGAAGCGGTGAGATTCTTCTAAAGGCCCGATATAGTTCGGCTTAGTAAATTTAAAAAATTAAAATAAAAAAAAACTCCCCTCTCTATTCAAAAGTAATTTTGCATTGATTTCAATATTTAAAAAAAGGAAACGAAATAGAAGATACTACACTAAAAATTGAAAGTGTGACCATTATTTTGGCAACAAAGTGGTCTGATACTTGAATTTTAAATACGATCCGGCATATCAGGAGAGAGATAGAGAGAGATAGAAATGAACTGCACATTAATTTAAACAAGAGTTTTATAAAATAGACACATGGCAAAAACAACACACACAAAAAAAAAAAACGAGTATTTGATCGATCATATCATGAGTCAAAGGCGAGGGTATTTAACTTTTTAAAACTTCAGCTTTTCATTTCCTGCATAAAACCAACTCAAAATGTGCTCTTTTACAATTAAACTTCGCTTGTGCCCCTATATTCGTACATGATACACACTTTCTCTCTCGCGCGCATACACTCATTCATGTACAAAAGACCTTTAGTAGATAGCATTTTCCTTTAATATCATTTTAATTAAAATAGGATAAAGCACACTAGTATTAATAAAGATATTTTCAAGCTGTAATGCAATTAATTACGATTTTTTATAAACTACCCTTCTTATATAACTTTGGGATTAATCAAATGAGAGGGGGTATAAGTAGTATGACCAACTTTTACATTTTGCTCCACATAGTAAAAAATTTTACGATTGTCGCTTCTTCTATATGTCGATTGATTAGTAGTTTATTGATAATATTATAGTTCAATCAGATCAGATCGAAGTATAAAGGAACATACCTTCTGTATCAAGATTGCAACTACCAACCAGTATAATCAAGCTAGTATCCCATCAGTAAGCATCTTAATGTATGATATTGTTTTTAAAAGAATGTATATATATATATATATATATATATATATATGTGTGTGTGT
>MU622646.1:0-10367 GCA_025399235.1 Backusella circina FSU 941
TATAGCATGGATGATAACATATACGAATGTAATCAACAGATCAAGATGTGTATCAACAAAGCCGAAAAACACTTAAAAGATCAAAACTATGATGGTGCAATCAAGTACTTTAAAAAAGCACTCGATCATATCGCATCAAAATACAATACTGTCCACACTGACATAAATCCGAACACGTTATTTGAAGAAGATAGAGGCCGCTTTTTTGATACCACTCTAAAACTTGCTTTGGTATATGCAAACAAAAACTACAAAGAAAACAACAAAGAAAATGCCCAGCTTTTTTTCCAAATTTGCTCTAAAAGTACCATGCCTGAAATACGCTACAGATTAGGGAAAGCATATCTCTGTCCAGAATCTACGTTCAAAGATGTCAAAAGTGCGATATCTTCTCTTTCGTTTGCAGCTGATAACGGTCATAAAGAAGCCGAAAATGAATTAAATCGAATGGAGAATGGTGAGAAGAACTTAATTAAACAGACAGAATCCGCTATAAATAGCAAGCAAAAGAATAGTTTTGATAGCGGCTCAATAACAAGTCAGGAAAAATCTTCTCAACTATCAGCATCAAATCACACAAGTATAGCGGACAGACTTTATGAGACTAGTATAAATGAAGATACATGGATGATTCAGAACTTGGATTCAATAAAAACCGCTGCAAATAATACAAAAGATAAAAATTCTCAATTCACACTTGGTTATATGTATGAATACGGCATAGGCTGTGAAAAAGACATAGATGCTGCTATAACATGGTACAAAAAAGCAATAAAAAACGACCACTGGGGCGCACATTGCAACTTGGGTTACATATATGAAAGGCACAAGAAATATAAAGATGCATTTAAGCTATACCGCTGCGCTGCTATGCGTGACTGTACACAGGCACAGTATAATGTGGCAAGTTGTTATGCTAGAGGTTTGGGCACTTCAAAGAATAAGGGTGACGCTTTTCACTGGTTCGAGCGGGCTGCGGATAATGGTCACCACGAAGCCCAAGCAGATATGGGGTATCTTTACTGGAAGAAAAAGGATTTCAAAGAAGCAAAAAAATATTACACTAGAGCTGCAAAAGGCGGTGTTGTAAGGGCTCAATTTGCGCTTGGATATATATTTGATCAAGAGGGAGAGAACCCTGAACTAGTAGAGTTTGTCTATAAGGAGTGCGACAAATTGGGATATTTGCCCGCTACAAATGCTTTAGGCTACTTTTACGTAAAGAAAAAGGAGATCAACAAAGCTCTAGAGTGTTACCAGAAGGCCGCCAAACAAAAATATACTCCTGCGTTAAATAATCTGGCTCTTTTGTATAAAAATAGCAAACTGTCTCAAGAGCGTCAAGAAGCAGAAGTGCTACTGGAGAAAGCTAGTATGGAGGATGGTCCAGCTAAAAATAATCTTAAACTTCTTCGAAACGAAAACAAAAAGCGACTTTCTGCCAACAAAGACAGTAGTACGTATTTTATTAAACAAAATATTACACAAGATTTTAAACATCAGTATAGATTCTTCGAGGAGCTCGCGGAAAACCAGGCTGACCTAGGCTGGTATGAGTTGGGTTTAATCAATCAATATGCTAAACCTGGTATGCCCGATAATAAGACAGCACTTCAACATTACTTTAACGCCGAAAACAATCCTGCAGCTCTTTATAAATTAGCTTCTATGTATTATTTAGCAAATGGTGTAAATCGAGATCTTGATCAAGCAATCAAATGCTTGGAGAAAGTAAAGACGTTGCAAATTCAACAAGACTCGCTATTTATATGTCCTATAGAAGAAAATCCAGACATTACTGATAACAAAGAAACACAATTCTACGTAAAGACCAGCAATGAGCTTCTTGCCGAAATATATTGTGCACTAGGGTATCTATATGAACATAAAGGTGATCATGTCAGTAGGATAAAACACTTTCTAATGTCATCTCATTTGGGTTGTACTGAGGCAAAAGAAGAAGTGAAAGAAATCATTAATCAGCAAAACCTTGTCAGCATGAATAAATACTAAATATAATTTTATTGCTATTTTATTTTTCGTTTATTAATGTGATTAAAGATGATTTGTATGTGTATAAATGATTGGAAAAAATATATATAAAAATAGTACTATTATACAATTTTATTCGAGGCTGATGATCTATATCTTCACTTCCTCTTTTTCTGATACTGAGTGTGCAGTTGCAGATGACATATTTACAGCTGTTAAAGCGGTTTTTTTAGCAGGAATCAAGCCTCTCGAAGTTGATTTTTTTAATATGGTAGTGTCTCTATCCGTATTAGGAGAGGTATATATGTTTTTCATTTGTTTATTCGTTATTCCAGTTGTAAGTGAGGAGGATACCATAGTATTGGAGTCATTTGAAGTCTTTCTTGAGAGTGTTTTTAACGAACTGGTCAGACTACTTGCAGTTGAAAGCGAATCTGGTGAAGTCGATAGCAAATCAATATCACTGCTATTGTTTGGTAAGCTGAATATTTCATTATTTAACTTGGATGGAGCTGTAGCTGCTGATTTAGGACTTCCTTTGTCCTGGAAGGAACTCTGAACTGCAGTATTTAGGTCTGGTAAAGACTTGGTTGAGAGGTCTTTCTCCAACTTGTCCGATAGTGCTATACCGGGTGGTACCTCAAAGATACCACCTGCCCCATTTGTTGGAAAAAATGTGATATCGTCATAGTTAGGTATAACCATAGTTTCTGTAATTAGTTCTTCGATTTTTTGCTGAATCGCCTTGACAACCATTGAATAGCCCACTGTTTTTTCCCAAACAACCGGTTCAACTTTCCAATCCATTTTAGGAAGCTCATAAAAGCCATACCAAAATCTATTTGTAGGAGGCTCCTTTATGATCAGCTTTGCTTTACCTGATATTTCTTGAACAGTAATACCAAGAACTATATCCATCGTTAGAGGCTTCAGACGGTCGGAATATTTCCATTTAAGCTCTGTAGAAATTTCTACCCTTAATCCTCCTTTATAACTAAAAAAGGCCTCGCCTACAAACTCTCCAGTTGGACTCAAGCTTATCAATTTTGGCTGAGTGAGGGTAGGAGCCAACTTGCCTGGATCAACCGAACGGACAGTGATTTCTCCCAAGAATGGCGGTCTCTTGGAGTTAATTTTGTCGAGTTTTGTTATGATCTTGTCAAGCATAGCCTTTTTTACATCATCTGTTTTATACACTCCAAAAAAGAGGCGACCAAGAAGGGCGTTGAGCCACTGGGTTTGAAAATGATGCTCATTACTGTGCACTGTTGTGATCAGATGATTCATTCCGGATTGATCAAAATGTGTTTTGTCATGCTGTGGGGCCGAGTGGTGAGGCAGTTGATATCTTGTTGCACGAATAAGAGCAAAGTACCAATCCTCCTTCTCGATACATTTACTGCAGTTAAGATAGTATGGGAGTTCATTTTCTTGGTGGGTAAGTTTGATTAATGGTAATTTAGTAAAGAGCTCGAATTCTTCCAAGCCTGGTGGGTACATTGTAACTAAATATTTGTCCAAAGGAATGACTTGTTTACAATCGAGTTGCTTTTCGGAATCGTAAAGATATAGTGTTTTATATTTGAGAACAGCGTACGCGTCATGAGTTTCTGTTGTATTTGCTTTCTTTCCAGATATATAAGACACCACCATATCGCCAATTGTTGTGTCGGGTGCTGACTGTTCATCATTCCGAGATACCCGTAGCCAACCCACTTTATAGAGTCGGTTTTGTATTTCGTCTTGGATATCTTCAGATATTTCGTTGGTCCCTTTTGCTTGTTTAAGTTCGAACAAGCCATTAAGATATATACTATATTTACTACTTATGGTACTTATCCAAAGAATTGCATAAATAAGGAGAGGAAATAAAGTGATACCGCCAATAACATAAACAGCAAATAAGAGAATAAATAGACCCATATAGATAAATGTATCTATGTCTATATATATATATATATATTTGTATAGGAGAAAAAAAAAAAAAAAAAAGTAAAGAGGAAAAGGAAATAAAAATAAAAAAAAGGGGAAATAAAAAAGGCTTTCTTATAAAAGAACAAAGTTCATGTGTTATCATAATATGAAATTACTACGTAATTGTGTAAAAGTGATTTTCTATTTTAAGCAATGGTAACATTTTTTATTATTTTATATCTTAAAAAGTAAAATGTGAAAATTATACAAAAAAGAAAGGGAATATATGTATATATATATAAATAGTAGTTGTTGTTGTAGTAGTAGTTGTAATGATATAATTAACATTATGTATTAGAAGAAGATACACAATATCTTCTAAGAGCTTCAGCAAGGACCTTTTGATTGAGTGGTTTAGTTAAATAGCTAATAGTATAAAAAAAAATAATATTAGTTTGACGTTATCATTATGTAATTTGACCAAATTTTTACCCATCCATGCCTGCCGCCATGCAAATTTGTCTTGCACTTTCTTGAACATCTGCAGTCAAAGCAACAATAGGAAACCGAGTGGTTCTATTTTCTTCTTGCTCAATTTCTCTAATACGTTTGGTTGCAGCCACACCATCACACTAGAGTTGCAAGCAACTTTAATGAGTAATTGAGTTATCTATTTTTTTTTTTTTTTTTTTTACCTTTGGCATATGATGATCAAAAAATCCCATTGTGAAATACCCAATAGGGTGATTACTCCAAGCATTAACAGCTTCTAGTCCATTGTTAGCGCACTCGACTGTAAATCCAAGACGAGTCAGTTGTTTAAGTAACAGTTTTTGCGCCACAGGATTATCTAATAGCAAGTTCAAGCTGTGCTTAGTCAATGGTGAATATAATTAAATATCTATGTTATTACCTTCAGCTATGAGTAAATTTAAATTACTGTAAAGTGCCCGTTCTTCATCCGTAATTAATGAAACAGGTTTTGGTTTAATTGCCTTTGGATAATTAGCAGGAATCTTCTTCTCTAGCATTTCAGCAATGGTACGAATTAGCTTGGTACGACGCAATGGAACAGCTATTCGTACAGCCTTGCAGTCTAGTTTTTGGCTGGAAATAGGCTCGATCCATTTACTTTTTTGATTCATACCACCCGCCGGATAATTCATGATAATGATCAGGCCTTTCGGGTTTATTTTACTAACATCCTCTAGCCATGAGCTCGGCACTTTGGTAGTTTCAGGATTCATGAAAAGACCAACGATAATGACATCATACGATTTTTGGGAGGCAAGTTTTTGGAACTCATCAATATGAAGAACACCATCGACATAAATTCCAGGCAGTAAGTGTCGAATCATTGTAATTGTTGCGGCATATTTTGAAATGGCCAACACTCGAATTTGAGAAATGCATTTTAATAATTGCTTCTGCTCTTCATAAATCTCTGACCTAACGCTTCGACTTGCTTGGTTCCGTAATTTGGAGACCTGTACAGTGAAGAAGAAATTGGAACCTTTTCCTGGTGCACTGGAAACGTTGATGCTACCTGCCATTAATTGTACCAGCTGAAGACAAATGGAAAGGCCCAAACCCGTGCCACCATATTTACGTCTAAAAAAGAAATTTCCAATTTTTTTATAAGTATATAATGTAATGATGATTGTCAAAACTTACGTCGTACTACCATCCACTTGAGAAAATGGCTCAAACAAAACCTTTCGTTGTTCATTACTGATACCAATACCTGTATCAATCACTTCAAATAGTAAAGACACCTGATCCGCACCATCTTTTGGTTGATTTTTTGTATCAAGAGAGCAAAGAATTCGAATTTCACCTTCGTGTGTAAACTGTAGAAATATTTTAGTATTGGAATGGGGTATATATACGCAAATATTCAAATCAGTGTCTATATTTCATATTTATCATACCTTGATGGCATTTCCTAAAAGGTTAATGATCACCCTATAGAAAAAAGGAGTCTATTCAATATATTTCTATTATATGGAGTTAAATATGTATACTTACTGTCGGAGTCGATTTCCATCCGCCATGACCACCGTAGGTACATTTTCAGCGACAGCATAAGCGATATTGATGTTCTTTTGAATTGCCATAGCTATTAACATTTCAACAACATCCGCAATCACATCCTCAACAACAACAGGTGATAAGTCCAATGTAACCTTACCCGCCTGTAGCTTAGAGAAATTTAATAGATCATCAATAATCTGCAGTAAAATTTCGCATGATTCCTTGGCCGTCTTGACCAAGTCACGTTGTTCTGTATCCAGTTCTGTTTCTGCCAAGAGAGAAATCATGCCGTAAAAACCAGAAAAGGGTGTTCGGATTTCATGACTCATATTGGCCAAGAAGATCTCTCGAAGTCTAGTGGCACGTACAGCCGCCTCTTTACTCTTTCGAGCGTCTTCTAACGCCTTTTTTTGCATTTCAATCATCCTATCAATATAGCATGTTAAGAAAAAAAAAAACACTCCACATTCGAAATAATAAAACCTTTACCTCATATTTGCCATCGTTACTCTTTGAACAGATTTGAATAAAAATGCATTCGTAATAGAGATACCCATTTGCTGACACAATAGACTCAGCACAGTGATATGACGCTGTGTGAATATACCACTCGAACCCTCAATGATAAGACAACCCACTAGCGCGCTCTTATGGATGATCGGCATACAAATCACAGATTTATTTCCCGAATGCTCATACCATGGACCAATCGCAAACCGTGCATCCTGCTCGACATTGTGAATAAAGATACTCTCACCGGTATTGATTGTATGATGAATGATACGACTCGAAACTAGACTGTCGTCCTCTGAGAGCTGTCTCGGTGGATCAAATGTCATGGCACCATCCTGTTGGCTTCCATAGGCACACATACCATACTTTTCCTCTTTGACAATAATCGCACCACAATCCGCACCCGAGTTTTCCAAAATAATCGACATCATTGACTTCAACAAGCTATCAAATTTGACCTCGGACGAGATTACCTGCGAACTCTTGAGAATCGATGCCATATCCAAAATATCCAGCGTAAGGAGTGTCTGCTCTGTGGTGACAGGTGGGATGGTCTCGGATATATAGGGTTCATTGATGGCATTTACATTGGCCATGGAGGAGGTCGACCATGTACCCTGAGGTCCCAAAAAGGGGAAAGGATCTGTCTGTATACCCACTTCATGGGTCTCGATACGGTCGTCATCATATTCACTAAGCAGGCTACCAAATTTGACACTCAACTGGTGTGCCTTGCCATACGAGCCATGGTGAACGTAGAGAGAAACCGTCTTCTTGATGAGTCCATAGGCCACATTCTTCATACCAACACTCTCATAAAAGGCACCCGCATACTCGTGACAGATACAGAGTTCAAGATACCATCCGCCGTCACGGGATTGATTGATGGCATCCTCATAGAGTCGAGCACATTTGGGAAAATCATGACCCAGAGATGCCTTTTCAGCCTCAATCAACGTATACCACATAGAATAGTTGGCACGCGAATGCTCTACCCAGTGATGAAGGAGACTCTGATTCTTTTCGACGCGTGCCATATACATTTCCACAGCCTCTTGATCCAGCGTATCTTTCTCTGTGCGCAATTTTTGGATAATGGCAAGCGAGTGCAGCGTCACCATCATACGCGTGTGGCGATGGCATGGGTGATTATGGAGACCACGGAGACACATGTAACCGACAGAGATGGCCTCCTCATAATGACCATAAAGGACAAGAGGTAACATACGGAAGGAGTCATACCAGTTGAGGGGAACATTTAAATTGGCACTCTGTTTAAGACTCTCTGAGACAAAGTGTCGATCGTTAAATCCATCATCTCCATCAAAAATCTCCTCAGCAGAGTTATAAAACGTATGACCCTGAAGTGCTTTGACTGTACGGATAATAGCCATAATCAGTATATTTGTATCCACAGATGACGACCAGGCATGGATATCATCATAACATGCCTCAGCCTCAACCAGTACATTCGACAAATTATCTCCACAAAAGAACCCGCCCGTGGCGATGTGTAGATGCGAGAAGGAGGCGTAGATTCTATCACCAGCTGAGAGAGAGAGACGTAGACCCGATCGATGCCAGGTGATGGTCTCCTTGAAGTGATACTTCCATTGGAGCAGGAAATTGGCATACAGAAAGATGGCACGGCCCTTCTCACTATTACCCCCAAAGCGTTCCGATACCACCACACCAGCCGATCCCAGTTCCTCACCAAAACTAAACTCATTATACATCTCGACCGCAGCCAGACCGAGAAAGACGAGTGCAACACCCGACACCGAGCTCATACCCCTGGTGAGGGAGAGATGGACAAGCTTTGAGGCCAAATAAAACATCTCCACCTGATTGCCCAGCCAGTACGCCGCAGTGCACATTTCCTCTAAGATGCCCATGATAGCCTTGAGTTTGACACAGTCACAGAGCCCAATCGTCTGCATCTCCTCAAACCCAATGCGGGTGATGATCTCCTTGACACGATAATACTCAATATCCAAATTCTCTCTCGAGTTACTGCACTCAAACTCCTCCATATCCAGCTCTTTCAAACAGTGTCGCAGTGCCTCTGCGCCCTCATCATGCATCTGACGGGCAAAGTAATACTTGTGTTGGATGCGATAGGCTGTCACCCGATCCATCGGGTCCGTTGTGTGCTCAAATATAATATCAAGATACTCCTCTGTGGTTTCGTATTCGCCCACAACCCAGCTCAACGATACTGCATTACTGTAGAGGTAATGTGTACATGAATAGTTTTCGGGATTCCATGCAGTGGTGTTGTCCAATAGCTGGATGGCGGCCTTGTAGTAATGGTAGGACATCTTGTGGGCGCCAGAGGATCTGGCCTTATTGCCAGCCTCGTAGAGAATATCGCGATAGGTGGATTTATCTTCAAGTTCGAGGACGAGGTCTAAACATTTTATTAAATGGTCGGAGACAAGGAAACTGTCGACGCGTTCTTCTATCATGGTTGATAATAATAAAAGGTTAAGTTGTTTCATTTTCAGCTTCAGTTTATCCATCCACTTACCTTGCATCAAATACTGCGCAATCTTCAAATGTATCTTTTCTCTTGTCTTTGGGTTCGCCAGCTCCATGGCAGCCTGCGAATAGCGATCATGTGACCACTTGAACTCATCACTCTCCAGCGGTAAAATATAGCCCTCTTGAAGAGCAGCTTGAAGGCCATTGATTGGATCACGACTACGTTGCGATGATGTAACCGAATGTTTAGAATTCTGGGCACTCCCACCGCTGCTGCTCTTGGATTTGTCTGTTGTATGATGCGAGAATTTGATAATCGGATGAAGCGACTCAATCACCGAACTGCTCGCCCTACTACAACCCTCTTCCTCTCCAATCGTTGACAGGGTCGCCGTGGTGGTGCTGTCGGTATCCGAGCACTCCGATTCTGGATCAGAGTGCACCATCAGATACTTTACGGTATTCCAAGAGAATGTATCGCCCACAAACGATGCCCACTTCAAGAGACGTTGCCCATCCAGTGGCAACTCCCTCAACCTCGCTACCAAGAAATTGATATCCAATTCCCCATCCTTCTCCGAGCCATCATTGGACGAGATGGCCTGCTGGATCTCAGCCAAATTATAATCCCATTCATTTTCCTCCCAATTAAAAAAGATAAATTTCTTCTTTTCCAGCGTGGCAATCAACTGCGCGGTGTAAAAGGCGTTTCCTCTGGTCTTTTTATAGATGATCTCGGCCAAGGGTAATATCGAATCACGATCCACCTCTTGGGGTCGGTGAAGAGCGTCGCAGATGTAATCCACAAGCGATTCAAAATCCAGGGCATCGACACGCATGCGATGAAAGACGGCATATTCATTGGAGAGCAGTTTTTCAAGTCCCTCGGTGACCTCTTGGTCTCGATACGCAATAAATAGAAGGATCTTTAACCTTGAGCCAATGATACTCTCAATCAATTCAAGTGATGGATCATCTGCCAAGTGAAGGTCATCTATAAACTAAAGATGCATTTTTAATAAATATGATAAAAAAAAAAAATAGATCTAGTCCATTTATATACAACTTACAAGTGTGATCATACGCCACTGCGCCAGCGCTCTAAATACCTCAATAAATAAATTATGGAATCGAATGCGTGTCTCGACATTATCAAGGTGAACGGCATTGATGGGCTCTTCACTATCCTCACTATCCACCGGATCCAATAATGGTTTCAGTTCAGGCACAAGATCGGCAAGGAGTTCTATATTATAAAACTGGGCACCCAGATGCGATTTGAGATGGTTATAAAATGCGTGGATTTCCTCTTCCGATTCGGATAGAATTTGCTGTAATATCTGTGATAATGATCTTAAAATACAACTGTAAGGTACTTTATGTCTCGAATCATATTTTGTGGTTGCCACATAGCTAAAAAAAAAAAAAAA
>MU622651.1:0-10133 GCA_025399235.1 Backusella circina FSU 941
TTTTTCTCAATATCTTGAAATAAACAGTAAGCGATTTAAATATGGTCAATTTTGACTTATAAAACTTCTTATTAAGCATTTTATTTAACATGACCCATTGGGTCAGACCTTTAACTGCTAAATTAAAATCATGAAAACATAGCATAACATTCACCATCACCGTTGTAAATGATCTAAGAATGAAGACATACTTCACAGTGGTTGATTACAAAAAACCTATGGTTCCAAAATAAGAGATATATTATTTCTTGCTCTCTGTAGTTATTTCTAACTCGATCCTTTGAGTTACATAAAGTTGAAAAATATACGTTATAGTATATCTGTTTTCATACTGTAATTAATAATTGCCAGTGTTTATGGATAAATCTAATACGTCCTGGGCATATATATGAATGAAGCAGCAGTGCTGTAAAAAAAAAAAAATGGAGTAGTTTTGTATTGTTTTGCCTACGAATTGTTTGTATTAAAACCACTAAACCAAAATAAAAATCAATACAAAAAGGTTATTATAAAATGAATAAATGCTTTCTATTACTAAAATAGAAAGCGTAAATCCATATCTATATAACTTAATACAAACCTATTTCATTAAATACAAATGAAGCCACAAGTATTCGATACCATCAAAAATAATTTGATTTTCTTTACAGTGAATGGAATAACCTGGTGGGTTAACTTTTAATTTATTTCTTTGCCGTTAATAATGAATATCGCTACCAGTTATTTTGCTTTCTTTAGTACAATTAATAATGACTACGAAAATCAAAATGTAATGTATTTGCGCGAGATACTAAAAATAATCTTCATTTCAGCTCTACATTCTTTTTTTTTTTCTTGTCCTGAACTCGTGCTTAAGAAATAAATTTGGAAAACTACTTGATTTACATCCTCTTAGTAGTAAAGCATCCTAGAAGTTGTAATAGGGTTTATTATATCTTTCATTTTATTTTTTAACCGTCCCCTTTCTCCTTTGAACCCCTATAACTGGTTTTGTATACATCGATCATATTTTCCTGGATTTCATTACCTCAAAGAGCATGCATAACAAACTCAGTCAGCGATATTAGAATCTCCTGTTTACTTCCAATATTTATATTGATAAATTGAAATCTATAGGTGTATTGAAAAATAAAGAGATCATTCAATATAAAACGATTCGGATAAAAAAAAAATACATTAAGAAGGACTATAATGACTCCCATAAAGTTTCTTACTGCAGTTATAATAGTTTTTTTTTTGTGGTAAATTAAGCTGTACTCTTAGAAAACTCAATTTTGTTCTTGCCTTTATCGTAGAAACGTTCATGATTTTTTATATACTTTTTCAATTAAAAGAGAATTGAGGAAAATTTGTTGTTATAGTTGCTGTATAGCTATTATATATACACGAGAGAGAGGGAGAGAAAGCATTATAAATGTAAAATTTACCGTTAATCATAAAAGAAATCATAAAGGTGTGTAAATACTCCTTCCAAAAATAAACAAAAATAAAGAGCAAGCAATATATATCATACACTTGGTTTATCGCAAAAAAATGCCATGAAAGGTAACATTTTTGGTTTTTGATAGCGGTCACTAGAAGTGGTACAGGGGTGGTATTTAATAAACGAAACCATTAAGGTTTTTGGGGGTGTTAGAAAATTTATATAGACAAGAATGAAGGAAAGAAAAGCAAGGAAGAAATTCTACTCTTCAGAATATTTGAGCTGAAGGTCTACAAAAGAAATGAACGATCGAAAAATGTCATTGTGGATGTATAATTGCTCCAAAAACGGATTAACATAAACCACTAATTTTTCTAGTTAAAATGGCTATGAATATTGCCAGGTGTCTAGACATTGACTTTAAAAGTGAACGGACCACAAATAACTGAGGTGGCATGTCGGCCACTGTGATAGTAATATCTGCAAAGACAAAGCTCTTGCTTCAAATGAATTGTTTAATAATGACACCAAAATATCAACAGTAATTATGGTAAAAATCGTCTTCCATTATTAGTCATCTAAAAAATACATACTTTAGTATTGATGTACCAACGTTAAGTTCTTGATTACAACAGTTGGGGATAAAATACACTTTATGTTGTGTCACGAAAACAGCCAATTATTTTTCTTTTTTTTTGTTTTGCCCCTTTGTTATTGACGTCATTCTGCATATTAATATTTATCCTTAAATGCTCTTTCCTTTACAATTCATTTAGATATTGTTATTGCTATTTATTTGACTTTATGTTGATTAAGCGGATTTGACCTTTCACTAAAATATGTGAAAATATAAAGAAAATAAAAACAAATGTTTCATAACTCATATTTTTATCTTACGCAAGATTCAGAGTAACAGCCTTTATAAAATAACTAACATAAAAATTTTCGATATTAAGTTCTGTTTTATCAAAATTAAATAAAAGTATAAATAAAAATATAAGTGAATGGATTCTTGTCTGTGAGTACTATGTGTACGTATAAATGGACGAAAGAAAGAAAGAATTAAAGCAGGTGGTCGCGTAAAAAGTTGAACGGATGCATATAAAAGTGCCTATGTAATTTAAAAGATAGTTATTTAGAAGAAGGAAAGAAAAGGAATAAAGAGTTAAAAAGAGTCAAGGCTAAAAAGATATTTATACTATCTGATGTTTACGTATACTTTGGGTTAGGTGTTAGGTGGGAAATTAAATATTTGTTCAATAAAGCAGTACTATGAGGTAATCTAAACAGTTAAAATGATAAAATTTCTCTTTTTGTACATTCCTGATGAAATAATTCATTTAAGATATGATAAAAGTAAGCTTTTAGAACTGACGCCATAGAGAATTTTCTCTATGTGATCTTCAGTTATATATATATTTACGTCATAGATGACGTTTATAGGAGTTAATAAAACTCCCAAGGAGAAGCTAAAAGGAAGGTTGTTGCACAATGACAGCATCGTCCTCTTATTATCGTCGTTGATTGGTTTCCAATTCTATGGATTCTGACCTGAATATGGAAGTATACCATGCAACACTTTCGTGTATGCAACTGATAAATACCCGTTACATTCCTTTTTTTTTTTTGCTTTTTTTCTCTTTTCTTTCTCCCCCTACCAATTATTTGAGATCAAAAAATCACCTATTTCAGGATTAGCCCAGCTTTTCCTTTTCATTAAAAATTAATACAAGCAACCTTATTTTTAGTTGATCCCAACTTGACACTTTTTTATATTGTTTTATACAAAACTTAAAAAATATAAAAGTTTGGCTTTGTGTGTATGGTCTTAATAGAAGCAAGCATTATTCCACATCCTACAGCTTCCGACATAGAAATTAAATACATTCACCTTTCACTATCACTCTTTCGTACATCAACCCTCTATATGCAGCAATCAGAATCAAATACACTGCTTATGTATCCAAACAATCTCTCTAATACAGGACAAATAAAATATGACCTTTACAACAATAACCCAATACTTCCTCCATCACCTAGACCTGTACCGGATATGCTGTATGACCACGAAGATTTTAATTTCAACCAACGAAGTAGTGAACCAAGACGTTGGTCCGAGAGGATTTTAGAAGACATTACAGGGATAATATATGTACTGTCGCCTACTACAGAAATATTATATTGTTCCAAGTCGTGTACAGAGTTAACCGGATATCAACCATATGAGCTAATAGGAAAATCGTTGACCGATTTTATACACGTAGAAGATATTGACATCTTTATTCATAACTATAATATAGTATTTCAGTCAATGGAAAGAGTGAAGTTACTTTATCGATTTCGCAAAAAAGATACCACGTACATTTTACTAGAATCAGTAGGTGAAACAAAACGCGACATACCTAATCAACCACCTCAATCTTTTCTCGCTATTGCTCAACCTTACTTATCACGAAACAATGGATTATTCGATTCCTTTACAGAACTTAAAGCGGAAAATGAAGCGCTAAAGAAACGTCTGAATGAATTACTAATCATTCATGGCAACTCGAACTCAAATACTGCACAAAAACGTCCTCTTACTTTAGATATGTCTCTTTATTCACAAGCACCGCTACAGCCGACTCAGTATGACAACAGTTTTCTAGGGTCTAATTTGGACTGTAGTCCACAGATGTCACCCCGACGACCATCAAGTTGTAACAGTGCCATCTATCAAGTAAATAGCGCTGGAGATGACACCATGAGTACACCTTGGACAACATCAACTGCTAATCAATATACCTCGTCTGTTACTTCTTCTATTGAATTTAACGATATGCTAACCAAGTTCCAGCAAGAAGATTTATATACTACTCTTCCTGAAATAAATATAAGGAATGGACCATCCTATTTATCGCCCACAGATTCTGCAGTTAATCCGAAAGATGATACTCGAAAAGAGAAAATCAAAAGACGGGTAAGTAAAGCCTATATATACATACTTATATATATATAGTTATTTTTTTTTTTTTTAAAGAAGAGGAAAAAATTAAATATATTTATGTTTGTATAGAAAAAGCATCGATCAATTGACAAATACGTCTGTACCGATTGTGGAACTATCACATCTCCGGAATGGAGAAAAGGACCTCATGGACCTAAAACGTAAGGATTTATTATCTATGCAATGTTGTTTTAATTTAACTTTATCTCCACCCCCTGTATACTTCATAATAACATAGCCTTTGCAACGCGTGTGGTTTACGATGGGCTAAAAGAATCAAAAAATCAGATTCGAATATGGACTGAAACATAAAAAAAGCGAGTGATTTGAGTATAACTAGACTCTCCGAATATCATAAACTTCCCTCGCCTCATTCATACAATTCTCTTTATCAATATCTACTTCTCCGAGGCTAAACCTTCATGATACCCCATTCCTCATAAAAGAAAAAGACAAAGACAAAGAATAAAGCGCAAAAATAGAGACATAGAGCTTTTTTTTTTTTTCCATGTCTCATATACATAATTAATAAAGGCTTTCTTTTTTAAGTTTTAAGTTTTTATTATTGTTATTGTTGTTGTTTTTATATTTATATATATTGGAACTCCTTTTTTAATACCACTCAAAGCTCCCCGATTTATTATTGTTTATTTTGGCCTTGATCTCCTATTTGCATTTCAAGCATTTTGTGGCAAAACTCACATAAATAAAAGCATAACAACAAACCACTCAATCGTCAAAATGGACGAAATTGCCTTGAAAGAAATCATCAATTTAATCCGCAGCCCAGTAACAGCAGAGCTTATTTCCTATGTATCCGAACAGGCCGCCCTTGTTATCTCTTGCAATCAAGGCTCTAGCTGTACGTCAACTCGAGTAGCAGAAGATAAATACTCTGTTCTTCCGTCACTTCCCGCTTTTGTTGAGCATCTTGTAAAAAGATCAGCATCTAAAACTGGTACTTTGTTAGGCTCACTAGTATTCTTGAATAAATTACAAGAGCGACTATATAACATTGCAAAAGGGATGCCTTGTACTTCACATAGGATATTCTTGGCCACGCTCATTGTAACCTCAAAATCATTACACGATACCTCCCCAAAAAATAAGCACTGGGCGAAATATGCTTCCTACTTTAATCTTCCAGAAATTAACCTGATGGAAAAACAATTATTGTCGTTGATGGTATGATGTATATATTTATTTTTTACTAATTCATTCGAAGTATTAAAATGGAATCAATTTTGTAGAACTACAATATCCTAATAACGCCATCCGACATAGATAGAGTATATAATGGCTTTAAAAACTATCTTATCCAAAAGCAGCCTTCTCTCAATAGACCAGTTGCTTCGCTGTGTAGAGACAGCTCTATTGTGATGGAAAAATTACCCATGTTAAGTAATTTTATTCTACAGAATAATGATTCACTAAACGATTGCAATAAATTGCCTACAAGACCTACGCCTGTTCTTACACTTTCTACCAAACTCAACGACTTTGACTTGCCAACATATGCAACTAAGGTTTATCCAAACTTACCAGATAGTTCATTTTCAGATTCGAATCTTTCATTGTCCTCTAATACCTCAACAGATTCTTCGGTATCAACACTAGATGATTCGATGACTACTCAAGAATATTATCAACAAGAAAACCCTTCAATTTCAAATTTTCCACAAGTTCACTATAAACCCAATCCTAAAAAAGAAAATATCTGTATCGATTCAAATGATTACAACTATACGTTTCAGCAAGAAAATGAATCTTATTTATTTACTTTACCGCCAGTACATAATTAAAAATGTAAAAAATATTTACTTAGACAAATGTCTTTACCTTTTATTATCTTAATTTTGGTCTTTTGACTTTAATGCAACTGAGTGCCATAGAAATGAAGATAATATGGAATATTCAAATATTAGTATTACCTGAAGATACATTCTTTAATTTAAGTCCAATGAATTTTAAAATATACTAGTTAATGGGTGGGAAAATTTCTCGTCTCTTTTTTGCGTTCTACATACAGATCTTGTGTAGATTATAATTGAATATCTTAGCTGGTCGTATAGTATGTGCTTTTTGTATCAACATTGCTTTTAATGATAATATATCAGGTACTATTATTCTTTTAAATACAAGCTATGGTAGGCATTTCGTAATTTGACAAAATCAGAATCGGCCTGAAGGTTGATGATCGTTTTTGATCAGTTCCACTATTTCATTTAAGCCTTTACATTATACAACTGTTAATTAAAATAATAATTAACTCTGAGATGCTTTTATGCTGTTTTTTTTTAACACTCAAAATAAAGTCTAGTAATCTCAAAGTAGTGATATAATGTGTAAATGAATAGCGCTTAAAATAAGTCAAAATTAAATTCAAAACTGTTATCTGCACTTCCGTCTTAGAGCCATCAAACTGGAAATTCTCATGATCTGTTTGTAGAAAATATTTTCTAATCGATCGCGGAAAAGATGCAATGAACTCCATACCTCCTATTTTTATTTAATTTGTTTTTTTTTTTAAAAAAAAACATATATGAACAATATAAACTCTCCTTACATCCCTGCTGAGAACTGATTATATATTTCTTTTTATAAAATGGATTAACAGTGAATAGTAATTATATAAAAAATATATCAAATGAACAGGAAGGATAATACAACCTTAAAAGTGTTATTTTAGAAATGAACCGGGCTTTATGTACCTCGTAATCATGGTAACTTTATAACTCCTTCCTTTCTTAGTTAAATATATTCTTTTTTATTATTATTAACTTTGGTATTTTTATAATAAAGAACGGGTTATGCAATAGTATTAATATATTTTCTGATAAAGCATTTCATCACTCGATTTTGTGCCTACCTATCTTAAAGTTTAATTAAGTATTTCAGAACTTACAGAACACATATAAATAAGATATCATCCCAATCTAGACTTTATCCAAACTCCTGACATTCAATAAAAAGTAGTACATGAAAAGTGTTTTTTACAAAAAAAAAAAAATACTATAGATGCGTACCATCTATCTTCCGTAGTGTTTTATCCATATTCAGCACTCTACAATCATCGATACTATTAACGTATTTGTTATTTGTGTATATATGTCTATAAGCTCACAAAAGCTTACTCTATACTAACCTTTATTCCATTTTATAGTTTCTGAGTCATAGACTAGCTTTGTTTTTGTCACACATCTATAATCCTTATTATGGTTAGATAGTAACACAAACTCCATTAAACGCAAATACAAATTAAATCTCGATAACGTATTTTTTTTTTTCCATTTTTATCATGTCACTAAACCTTATAACAAAGCTCTAAACTCTGTGAAACCTTAAGCTTTTCAAGGTAAACCCGCGAAACAGATTAAGAGAAAGATAGTTTGATATGATAAATTCTCCTGAACAAACAAGTAAGGACCATCTATGTTCAGTAAAAGCAGATTAGTTATGCACGTTTTTGCGATTTTTTTTATGGATTTTGGCTAATTCACTATAATGCAATGGTATATTCATAGGTATTAGCCAAATTAGGTAGTATTACTATACAACCTAGAAGTGCCATTTTTTCCCCATTTAAGCATGGAAGGTCATCTCAGTAGGATGTTTGTTATTGTTTTTACTCCCCCTTTTTACATCCATTGAATTCCATATTTTCCTGCATAGTTTTAGTTGAGCAGTTTTCAAATATTAGCGCTTTTTATGCAAACATTTAATTCTGGAATACGATCTAGACCAAAGCTTAAGTTCAGGAGATTTGTTTATTTTTATTTGGGTAACTTTTTTTTTTTTATTTTTTTTTAACAAAAAAGGGGATGTTTTGCTACAGGTTTTTTAGTTTAAATTTTCGCATTGGTTTTGCGCATTTACGTATATTTTGTATCATAAAATAAAGACGTAATATTATTAATAAATCAAATCAAGTCCATTATATTTCGTTCTCAAATTTACTCTTAATGTATACTTCAATGCGATTTAATCAGTTATTGTTCATACCTGGTAGGCGTAATTTCCAATCAAACCAACATTAACAATAAAGTTCTTCCACATACATCTATGGATCTGTCGGCACCAATGTTACCAGAAAGTTGTTTTATGTTACTTATTGTGTTTTTCAAGAAATTTAGAAAAAACTACAAATGAATGAGAAAAGAGGAAAATATTTTGAGAAGCAATGAGGGAATAATTGAGAAAAATAATAATTGTATTTGTATAAATAAGAGTAAAGTACAAAAAAGATACAAGGATCCAAGATGTATTATTATAATTTTTTATCATCAAAAATAAAAAGGTTAGATTTACATGAACTATTGATTGTTTTTAATTACCTACGCCAAGAAGTGTGATTATGAAGAAGGACTGCGATAACCGGCCATGGAGGTATTGATAAATAAATAAAGATGGATATATAGGTTCATACAAATAACCTGTTACTTTAATAAAATATATCACAATTAAAACTAGTAGTAACTGGATATCTGTTATTGTGGTTAAGAATACGGGATTAGCCCCCATTAAATTATTTCGATAATTTGAAACTTTTTCTCATTTTCTTGAAAAAGGCAGTATCGTCAATTTATTTTTTATCTTTTTTTTTTTACATATGATTATTCAGATCTCGATTTCAATAATTTTAAAAATATGATCGTAGAATTCTAGTTTAAACCTCATGTCAGTAAACTGCAGATGCATATTTCTATTTTATAATGAACATTGATAATAGCTTTTCATACCAAATTATGGCCAGTTGAAATTTCCTTGTTGTGTTTTAAAAAACGATTGTTGCATTATAAAACTCGACATGGAAGTTTCCAAATGATCATTAAAAATGTGACAAGTCAATACAGAAGATTTGTAGAGAAAAAGATATAAATATCTCTTCAAGGGTGCATTATTACCAAGGGCTTACTATTTGGTGATGGGTCTAAGTGATTGGTTTTCTTAACTAGAGAATACAGGTAATATCTCAAGCTTTGTGTTTGTGATCTCTACACCATTATTGTCGATGTAGATCTGCTGTCAACATCATTGATATTTTTAGTCATTCTTTCTTATGAATTTTCAATTTTACAATTTTTGTAGTTTTTAGTGGCTTCCTTCATTTGTTTATCTTTGGAGTTGAGAAAGAGAGAATATGTATATATATGGAACTGAAGATAGCATTAGCAATTCAACCAACCGAAAATTTTGTAACTTTAGGTGAACAATAATACCGCGTTAGTTGATCTCGATAACCCTATAGGGTAAAGTTGTTGTTTTTTTTATTTATGTGCACCATAGCAGGATTCTTGTATTTAAAAGGAAAATTCATAATGGTTCTCAGTGGCCATAGAAAACATGTAATATTGAAATCTATTTTTTATTGTCATTAAGCCATACCAAATGTTTACAAGGAAGAAAATAAATAAGGTAACTATAATTCCAAGAACGCGATTAACTCGCTATTAATTCTTATTTAAACTATTTGAATAATAAATGCATTTAATTGTTTTCAGCAAAATACACCTATTTTTTTTATATCATCAAACGATGTAAACTTCTTTTAATTATATTGATCGGAACCAAGGGATATCTTAAAATCTTTTACTAATTAGAGTAATATTTTTCATATTTATAAGTGTTGATAGTTGGTGGGATACTGTTAAACTATAACATACATATAACATACATAAGTTACATTATCTCCTATTAACTCACCACAAAGGTAAGAAATTATAG
>MU622652.1:0-10018 GCA_025399235.1 Backusella circina FSU 941
GAAAATACACGAGTTTTAAAGAAAATAATAGAAGACAAGAGGTTTAACGAGATTAATGTAAGCTTTTTTATTATCAAAAAAGAACTAGTAAAAAAGACTAAAGGTCCTCGACTATTGAATTATTACGACCTATTTATATAAATAACAATTACTCAGATTCCAAGGGCTAAGTTAATTTTACTTGGTCCTTATCAATCTTTTGGGTATGCCAGGAATAACAATAGGTAAGCTAGGCGGAATTAACACTTTACAACTCAGATCTACGAGACAAGGAACAAGAGGCAGGTAAGGTAATTTAATAAGGAGAGACAAGAATAATAATAACGACAATAAAGAAATATTTTGAAAGATATATTTATTGTCAAATAATAAGAAAATACAGAATAACTGATATCGAGAAAAACATAAAAAGTTATGGCTTTATATACTTTTCTCAATAATTACAAAATACTAAAAATAAACTAATTCTAGAGCGAATATCAGAATTACGCGAAGCATGCTCAACAGGCTTTGTCTATATTAGATAAAGTGTGTTCTAGAAAGTTCAATTCGTTAATTAATAAGTGGCTTGGACAGAGCAATCGTCAGATATGATAATATAAATAAAGATGCAGATCAATTTATGGATGAGAACGGAAATATTCAATTTATGCAATTGAATATAATATGTAATTTCTTAAACTGATCATGTGTATGGATTGAAGATCAATCAGGATATTATTTCTTAAATGAATAATGTGTATTGAGAATAATATAGATCTTTGACACCTTAATTGACACATTAACTTATTTGTATAATTATTTGTTTGTGCAGTCCATGACAGGGTATATTTTAGTGATGGATTGACTTATTTGTTCGGGATAACTATTATTAGATTAATACTGGTTCCAGAGTGCTTTCTACTGCCCTGTCCTTATCGGATGACTAGTTATGATTTCTTTTTTAAACCATAACCTATGTGAGAGGCATCGAAGACATATATTAATTCTATGTGGATGTAGTATGAATTAATATAAACTGATGGGTGCTTCACATAAGTATTAAGATTGTATTATCCTGAGAACCATTTATCAATAAGTTAGACTTGATCAGCGTCTATGCTTATTGCCATGATATCAGATAATTTATAGATTATAATTAAAATGGTTTCTGAATTAAAACACCAAAATGCCTCAATTCTATTATCAGCTCATTATGATTCATGATTATTGTCTGATAATATTACAATATAATCAAATATGATGCTTATAGATCAAGTGGTTCTGAATTCTCACATAAGGTAGCTAAGCTTATGTGAATATTGATTCCATAATGTACGGCGGATAATTTCTAATAATCAGTTGTGCTATATATTCTCAGATTAGATAGTCTATTTATATACACAATGAAATAACCATGCATTCTTATTTTTATCAGTCCATCATTTTAGTATGATATAGATATCACATCCTAGTATCTATTCATACTAATAGTGTCATAACCTTGGATACAATATAACTAATTGATATGTATTTCTCAGGATACTACAATCTTAATACGAATGTGAAGTATTTATTAGATAATATATCTTTACTATATATTCTTTTATCTATAGAATGGAAATATATCTATGATACCTCTCATACAAATTATGCTATAAAACTATCATAATTAACTACCTGATAGGGACAGTGAGTTACAAAACACACGGACACCGTCTTAACCAAAGAATAGTATCCCCAAAAGTATCGAATGATCCATTACAAAATGTCCCCCAAAATATGTTCCAAGGTTGAGTTTAATCAACTCAACCCTTGCCATATGAGTAATTGTAGTAGGTATAAATAGGTTAAATAGTCAATAGTCGAGGTCCTTTAGTCTTTTGTCTTATTCTTTTTTGGATATAATAAAAACTACATTAATCTCATTAATTCCTCTGTCTTGTTATTCTTTTTAAATCAGTTTATTTTCATCAAATATCACAGACACTACATTATAATGTTTTCTTTTTGTGCGTTTTAGTTATGCACTAGATTATATATATGGTAGAACCTTATTCTATCGTCTAGCTTTGAACTCCACATCATTAGACAGTCCAAAGTTTAATCATGTTCATTCGGGCGACTTTACTCTATAGCGGACGACTAAACAACGATACAATCACAACTTAGACACCCTACTTTTTTTTTCAGTGGGGGCCAATGGAATTGAAGGTGGCAAAGGGGGCGAAAACAAGTAGGACGACGATAGAAAAATGTTAGGGAAAGAACGATAGAGAAAGATGGTGAGTTTTTCATAGTATACTTTTGTAAATATATGGTTCAATAACTTTGTAGTTCAACTAAGAGGGATAAGGAGTGGGTCCTTATACAGTTTAAAAAAAATATAAAGGACGCGTCCCTTAAATCGTATTCTAGCGCAAGAATGCTTGGAAAATAAAACTTGAAGTCGAAAAAAGAGAAAATAGTACAAAATCGCTTGTGGTCGTGACAATTGACGAATAATCCACTTTTAATGTCTGTAGTCATTGTAAGTATCATAGCATGTAAACAACTTCTAGTGGAAAAGATACTGGTGTACGACGATACAGAAATTGTGAAATCATTTCATATCATGATATAAATGCAACTAGGAGCATGGATATGACGACGCAATTAATTTGAAAAAAAAAAATCATCCAGGTGACAATATACCCAATCCAAAGACCACATACTGTCTTTTTCAAGAAAATGAGAAAGTTTTTCAAATTATTGAGAAAACTTTTTCAAATAAATGAGAAAATGCTGATGACAGAAAAATTGACTAAAAAGGGAGACTAAGGTGAGAGAACTAAAGGGAGACTAAGTTCATGATTCAAATCAATGAATAATAACACAAGAGGATATGTTTAAGTGTTTAAATGGACCTCATCTATCACCAACTTTAATTATCATTACTTTAATTTATTATTATTATTGAAACTACCTAAAATTTTTAAATTAAAATGTTCAAGCACCTGTACGTATTCTACTTCGTTAATATCGATCCCGCTGAATATGTCACTCACAGTGCTCTCTTTTCTTTATAGACACAAAAACATCAGATAATCTTGGGACCCCAGGTGGATTCATTATTTGGATTACCGGAGGAAAGTCATTCAGTAAGTTCACTAGTCTAAAGCATTATCTAAGTAAATACTAATTATCTATCTCAGCCTAGTTGAATCCATTGTACCCTCTCCTCTTGGCTTCCATTTTACCACCTGGAGTCGTTAAATATCCTGCTACTCTCACTCACTAGGTCGGCTATTGCCGGCTCTTCCCATAGGCTTGTCGATGCCATAAGTTTTATATTTTATCAATGGTTATTTAATGGGCTAGTCAGTTGTTTTTTTATATATTTCCCTTCTTGGTTCTGCTCTAGTATAAATACATATGGTCTTAACTGATATGTCCTCCTCTACTTGTCCACTATGTTGATCTCTATGTTATACTTTTGTGGCTTCTACTGGTGTTTCCATCCATTTCATGGCATTGACAACATGCTTTGGTTCTGTACTATATTTATTGCCTTTATTTATACAATTATTATTTATTATTTCTCATTAATTTGTAATTTTTTCTCAATTTCTTGAAAAAAACAGTAAGTCATCTATTTAGGATATTGTATATTGAATAAAACTATAGCTTATTCTTGTACAAAACTATTTGTTATTACAACTATTCAGTTTAATTTTCTAAAATCTAATCCGTTTTCTTATGAATAACGTGAAACGTTTTATCGATTTCTTCAAATAAATAGTAAAACAACTTCAATCATATCTTTACTAGTATTGATATTATTCAGAGCTTTAAACAATCTGGTTGAAATGAATCACCCGTCCATCTTGCCACTTGCTTTACAACATCGATTTTTTTTTCAGTTGGATCCTCATATCTCAACTCGTACAATGTACACAAGTTATTTAATGCGGTTTCACAAGTGCCAGCCGTTGTAGGGTTTTGTAGCGTCAATGTTTCTAATACTTCAATTGCCTAATATAAAGCATTGTATAAACAACAGATGGAAGGAAAACGTATATTACAAAATCGCTCTTTACCTTTGCTAGTTGACCGAGGTATACTTGGCACACAGCAAGATTACTAAGAACCAACAAGTTTTCATTGTTTGACTGGTATACTTTTTCCAATACATCTCGTGCCTGCTCCCATTCGCCTTTAGCAATATATTCAAACCCCTTATTAATCTGTATCGCCTCTTCTGCACCCTCCTTTGACTTATATGCATCCATTTTCCTAAACATCGTGCTTGCAGATTCTAGATCACCCATCTGGAGATACAAGCGACCCAACCCAGATAAAACATCGATATCATCAGGTACCTTTTCAAGAATGTACTTCATGGTCAATGCAGCCGGTGAATACTCTTTCATCGCAATCCAATGGGTTGCAAGAATAAGGTATGTTTGAATCTCTCTTTTCTCCCAAATACTTTTGTTATTACTATTCCGCTTCTGCATCTTTTTACAATGAACACCCAACATGGTTAGGCGCTCAAGTGTGATTGAAGGAAACTTTAGAAAGAAAGGCAATCTTCCCCATAATATCCAAAGTTCATAAGGCACAAAAGATTCGCCCGTTTCCTCGTTTTTTAGTTCTGCTCGATTCAAGTCTCCTAATTTTTCGAATTCTGCTGATGCCAGTTGATTTAGACCGAGTTTTGTTAAGGCTAATAATCGCATATACCAAAGCTAAAAGAATAATGCATATCAATTTTACGTCTATTCTTATTTTTCTTGATTTAAGTTCTTACTTTAAGTATCTCATCTACATTGTTGGGATCTGCATGGACAATCTGCTGTCTTGCATGTTTTGCAACAGCTCTCCACATATTATTCAACTATATTTGAACCATGTTTTTAGAACTCTTTGCCAAAAAAAGAATATAGTAATAAAAACTTGCCACCATCACTTCAGGACTTTTTAGTTGCTCGCTTGTTAAGCCAGCATCACGCTGAGGTCTTTCTTGAATCGGAATGTAGCGTTCCAGTAAGTCGTTAAAGGCATCACTCTAAATATGCTGATGAATATATATAAATATTAAAAAAAAAAAAGACCTTCTTACCACTGGGATATCATAAAAGTTGGCATTACTAGTCAAGGAAGCACCTACCGAATAAGCTTTACTTTTATCGAGTTGTTTTGCAGCACTTCTTGCAGGTTTTATTGGTAACGGCTGTAAAGAGGGTGACTCCATAGTCGATATATATATTAAAATGAAGAAGAGAGAGACACGGCTAAATGTTTGTCTCTGTTTTGCACCAATAGAATCACCATATCATTAAAATCAGTCACTCTTTTTTGCTATTCACCATTTATTTAGTTTGAAACTTTTTATCACTATTTTTCTGTGTGGTTTTTTTTTATCGAGTCAGGTGAGTTCAAAGACTACGTCAACGTCACAAAAATCACGAGTAAAAGGAATTATACTCAAACATAGAGAAAGAGAATGACAAGATGTAACTTATTTTATAAAAAACATGTTTAGACTCTATAAACCAAAATGTCTGAAAAGCAGTTTAATCAAGAAAATATAACAAAAGTAATATTTATTTATATATAAAATACACACACACACACACACACCAATAAATAATAAATAAATAAATATAGGTTGAGCCCAAGAACAAAGACAAGGAACAAAATAATAGCTATAGTTCTACTTCAACATCTCATCTTTGGTAACCATATAAAGTGCTACTTTTATAATATTAATAACAGTAATACTAATACTAATACTAATACTAATACTAATAAAAGGGAAATCACACACGAACAATCTGCATCTTTACAAGCTTTGCACCAATCTATGCAGAATGCTGCCATGAATAGTAATCTGAATCCTCTCTCTCTTGCAGCACAACAGCAACAAGCTCAAATGCACGCACAATCATCACCACAAATGACATATCAACAGCAACAACAACAACATCACCAGCAGCAGCAGCAGCCTCAAACACAAGACCAAACACAGCCCCAACAAAGTGATACGCCTGAACAAGCAAAAAATCAGGCTGAAGAGCCAGAAGAGGCCAAGCCATCAGTTGGATCAGAAGAATGGCACCGTCAACGTCGTGAGAACCACAAGCAAGTGGAACGCCGACGTCGTGAAACCATCAATGAGGGGATCAATGAAATCGCCCGAATTGTGCCTGGCTGCGAAAAAAACAAGGGCTCCATCTTGCATCGTGCAGCTGCTTACATAAGACAACTAAAGGAAAATGAGGCGTCGACAATAGAGAAATGGACACTGGAAAAGCTCTTAACCGACCAGGCCATCAATGAATTGAATCGACAGGTGGAGGTATTAAAGGTGGAAATGGAGCATGCGCGTCAGGAAAATGTCTTTTTGAAACGAAAGTTGGAAGATGATACAGAAAGCGGTCATAAGAGACAGCTAGTAGAAGAATAATGTAAAGTAATAATAAACAAGCGGGGAACAAAATCCTTTTCTTGAATCAATGGAAGTTTGATTTAAACCCTAATATTTTAGTGCTTTTTTTTTTCTTTCTTTCTTCTTTCTTTCTTCTTTCTTTACTTTTTTCTTTACTTTCTTTTACTTTTTTTTTTTTTTGTATAGTATATAACAATAATTATTGTGTGTAGATTATTTACACTTTTCTGAATGAAGTGGCTCCATAAAATATTCTCTCAAAAAGAGTTATGGAAGAAGATCATAAAATGTGTGATTGCATATGAAATCGGCAGTGTCATTATTCTTATACCAATAGTGTATAGCAATGTAGGAGTTGTACCTTATCTTGTTCCACTGGGTACATTATTTTTCAATGCTAGTGGTACAGCTGGTAATCAAATAGTCGAAATGATCTTGAATGTCTTTACCATGTTACCCGCAGCGATCTTTTGTGCCATTATCAGCTATTTTTGTACGCTTTACAATCAACATTTGGCTAATGGATTATACAGCAATGGTGCTGGTGTGATTGCTGCCATATCCTTCTTCTTGTGTGTCTTTGTGATTGCTTATTACCGATTAAAATACCCTAGATTGTTTATTCCTGCTTTACAAGGCTTTACTTTACCCTTTTTTGGACTTACAAAAGGCATTTATAACACTCAATTCGACATCATGTCCATTGTAGGTATATTGTATCCGGTTTTAATCGGTGGCGGAATTGCCCTTGTGGTCAATTTAGCGCTTTGGCCCGAGACGGCTGCCAAACTGTCAGAGTAAAGTTTCCGTTTTTGATTTAAATCTCCACTCATTGTTTTTAACTCGTTTTTTTTATTTTTATTTTTTTTAAAATATAGAACGTCATTCGGAAACGCTTTAGCCTCAATTCAAGATGTTTTAGACTTTACTCGAGACGAAATATTACAAAATAACGGCGACCTATCTGTCACCCGAAGATTACGACAACTGATTGAAAAATTAGATAACGACACCTCCAAAATGCAAGTAGCTCGCAAGGAAGCCAAATATGAGCTTGTGATTTCACATTATAACCCACGGTATTACAAATCATTTGCAAACACAATGTCTGGACTCTCCCGTAACCTTTATGGGTTTGCACTTGCTATTGAACGTGAGGCGCAGATTCTACTCGCACAAAAAGTCGAAAGCCAGTTGACCCGTCATAGAACTCAGCAAAGTCAACAGCTACGTATGCGAAACCAACAGATCGAAGAAGGGGATACCTTGATGACACAAGGTTCGGGCTATATTGGCTTAGCAAAGGGCACGATGACAACAAGAATCGAATACAAGGTTATTTCAAGATTGCATTCGTCTGTGAAACCGGAAATCATCCACTTTATTGAAAAATGTGGGTTAGCATTAGCCAGTACTCGGGCTCGACTAGAAAAAAATAAGGCCATACCGCATTCCAAAACACCCATGACCACAACCGACGAACCTGTTCAGGAAATGATGGAGCAAGCCAGAGCATCACTCAGAGAGGCAAGATTATCCTTACAGAGAGAGTATGAAGAGAGGCGGGCTGAACCGACGGAGGACCATTATCTGATCTATACAGTTTTGTTTTCCTTATCGCGCTTCGGGGAAAAAATTATCCTGTTGGACAAACAGGCAGATGATCTCATTGCTAAAAAGCGTGGTAATCGCTTCCCTCGTCTTTTCTTCCCTCATGTGAATTTTAGAAAGTGGTTACTAAAGGCAGGCGAAAGCGCCAGTAGTGAGAGAACCGCAACAGAACAGGTTATTTTTGAACAGCAATCTTTACAACGTGAAGAGACATCCCATGAGGGCACTAGTAGTGCGGAGGAGGAAAAAAAAAATAGGAGCTCAGACATTGACAGCAGTGTGAGATTGTATGATATATCTTCCGTTACACCTCTGCAGAATGTTGCTGGTGACCACTTTTGGAATTCGTGGTTTCTGGCCATCAACGATTGGTTAAGACAAGGTCCTACCCGCTATGCCATCAAGTTTGCTATTGCGACCGAGTTACTGGCGTTGATGGCTTGGCTTCCCATTGAAGGTGTTAACGAACTTTATAATGTAACTATACATATACATATACATATTTATTTAGTGATGTGACTAAACAAGAACCTCTTTTTTTCTTTTCATCATTATCCATCAACCCCATATCTACGTGTATATAGAATAACCATGGCCAATGGGCATTGCTTTCATGTATGGTAGTATTCAATTTCACTGTTGGATCAACAGCGCTACAATGTCTCTTCCGTGTTCTTGCCACCATTATTGGTGCCATCGCTGGCTATATTGCACTTTTAGCAGCACGCCGTAACGAAAACCCCTATGTCCTCGCAGTGATGATACTCATCTTTCAAATTCCCATGTGGTATACCCTCCTCGGTTCCAAGTACCCTCGCATTGGATTTATTTCTATCCTAACGATGGCCGTCATCACATCCACTGGCTATTCTGATAAATACCAAGAAGACCTGTTTGCACCGGTATGGAAGCGCACACTCACCGCTATCTTTGCGATTTTGGTTGTACTCATCGTTGATCTACTGATTTGGCCAGTGTGGGCAAGGTGTAGAATGCGTAAGCACCTCTCGGCACTCCTGATCGATACCGGTATCCACTACTCCAAGGTAGCATCTTTGGTCTGCCAGGAAAACACGGCATCATATCTCTACAAATCGACCTTGGAGGATACGGAAGCAGAGTCAAAGCACCTTCGAAGACAGCTTGATTTGGTGCGCCAGATGCTCAACTTGGCCGAGATGGAACCTCGCTTAACCAAGGGTAGGTTCCCCATCGAGGTCTATCGCCAGATCCTTGAACATGAGCAGCATATACTATACTGGATCGAGCATCTACGTAAGGTACAGGCATTTGTCAATAGTGAAATTAGACGGCTGATTATGAACCCCATGAACCCATATCGAAAGGAGATGGCAGCCGCTGTACATCTGTATCTCTTTACACTCGCATGTTCGTTGCGTACAAAGTCCTCGTTACCGGCCTCGCTACCCTCTGCTGAGATTGCTCGTCAAATCTTACAAAAGCGACAGGCGATGCTATGGCATGACACTTACAGCGGACTGTCTACCAATGATAAAGATCCTGAGAATCAAATTTATTGGCAGACGTATGCTGCAGGTTCTGTCGAAGTTATTTTTGAACAGGAACAGATGGGTGATTTGGTTGCCAAATTGATGGGCCAGCATGTATTTAAAACCGCGACAAAGGATTGGATTGTTTAATTCCAAATGTGAATCTACGTTTCATCTGTATCATCATATTCTTTTATATAAAAAATAAAATATACCTCATTTCTTTTCTTTTCTTTTTTTTTGCTCTCCAATTTTTAAAAGTTGAACTTTGTCAATTTCTTCTTTTAAAGGTATTTTGTGTCCCCTTAATGCGATCTAATTTTAAATTTTCCATTTATAGAATAACGGGATAGGCTGCAAACAAAAAAAACGTGAAATTAAAAATATAAAACGCAACTTGTCTTCCTTCTTCAGCTACAGTCTTCATAAATCAAAATGATGATAATATCCATTAATACTATTCATCATTTATTACTTGAAAAGT